>VWPV01012996.1:20170-99203 GCA_013389885.1 Geococcyx californianus
TGCTCCAGCCCCCTCACCATCCTCGTTGCTCTCCTCTGGATGCACTCCAGCATCTCCACATCTTTCTCAAACTGAGGGCCCAGAACTGGACACAGCACTCAAAGTGTGAGTCAACGTGTGTTTGATCTTCTCTCCACGCATAAGGGAAGGAACTGCTTGATCACTTGACCCTCCTTGCAGTCACGGCCAGGAGAGCACTAACACACCTTAGTGGCCCTGAACAATCAAACTGCCCACGGGCCCAGGGGCTCCAGTAGGGGTCATCCCCGGGCTATCAGCTCCTACCTGAGCTATTCTGAGGAGCATCAGGCACCAGCTCAGCCCTGATGCCTGGTTATGGGCCCTGCTGATGCAGACCCTGACCTGCCAACTGAATTTCTGGTTTGATCCAGGACCTGTCTCATCACTATGGACTCACATGGTGTGTCCTGCCCTGGTTACCATCACTGGACCTGATCATCACCTGCAGATGACTTCTTAGCTTGACCTCAGCATCCCCCTAACAGAACAAACTTGCCTGAGACCTGGAATCCAGGAAACTCCAAATGATCATTCCCAGGTGCGTCTAGCTCACCTTTCGCTCAGGACATCGAGGGGCTGGAGCGTGTGCAGAGAAGGGCAACGAGGCTGAAGAGGGGCTGGAGGAGAGACTGAGGGAGCTGGGGGTGTTTAGCTTGGAGAAGAGGAGGCTGAGGGGAGACCCCATCCCTGTCTACAGCTGCCTGACAGGAGGCTGTGACGGGGTGGGGGCTGGGCTGTGCTCACAAGTGACAGCAATGGGACAAGAGGAAATGGCCACAAGTTGTGCCAGGGGAGGTTCAGACTGGACATTGGGAAGAATTTCTTCCCTGAAAGGGTGGTCAGGGATTGGCACAGCTGCCCAGGGAGGGGGTGGAGTCACCATCCCTGGAGGTGTTTAACAGACAGGTGGATGAGTTCCTTACGGACAGGGAGACAGGCACAGCTGGACTCGATGATCTCGGAGGTCTCTTCCAACCTTATGATTCCATGATTCTATGATTCATTTGGAGGTGGCAGGACAGGGGCCTGGTTGGTAACGCCCCTTGCCTGCTGGCTGTGTTAGAGTTTCCCATCCCATAGGGACCCCTTCTGCTGACCGGAACAGCTTCAGTCAAGAGGTGAAATGAAAAATCAGACTGTTCTACACTTACAGCTCTTATTGTACAATTCTTATACCACACTGTAATTCCAAGTCTCTGTACCAAGTGCCAGAATTGGTTGACCACCTGTGTCTGCATAATTTTAGAGAAACTGGAAGATAACAGGATTAACCAACACTCTTCTGAATCAGCCACAGAATCTCAGAATCATTTAGGTTGGAAAAGACTTTAAAAAATCATTGTGTCCAGCCTTAAATCTAACATTGCTAAGCCCACCACTAAACCACGTCCCTGAGTGCCACATCTACACATCTTTTAAATCCCTCCAGGGATGGTGACTCAACCACTTTCCTGGGCAGCCTCTGCCGGTACTCAACAACCCTTCCAGTGAAGGAATATCTCCAAATATCCAGTCCAAACCTCCTCTGGTGCAACTTGAGGCCAAAAAGATCATTTCCCAACTCTTCCCAAACTTTGTGTTCGGGCAGATAGAGCCCTAAACACAGCAAATGAAACATGAAGGACAGTCTGAAATTTGCGGACTTAGTTTTCTTTCACAGTATTTCTCCAAGTAATTCCCATATCCATCAGACCAAGGAACTGACCTGAAAAATCTGTCTGCAGAAGACACAGAAACATAAAGTGCTGCTAACTAGAAGGATGTCCAGTAGAAGTATTACAGATTTGGCAAGAGTTATTTGTTTCACTGAGGAGAATTGCAATCGAAAACACCCAGAAGATTAAAACAACCAAATCTGATAGTACCTTGCATTTGCTGATTCCTCCTCTTGGATGAATACAAATTGATTTGGAAGCACATTAAAAGCTGTGATAGGCAAAGCTATGAATAAGTGATAGGAGAACCGTCCCTGTAGAGGCAGGATGAGTTTGGCAGCCTGAGTATTTCAATTTCCCCATGTTCTAACAAATCCAAGTTCCGTTGCTGTGAGTGACAATGTGCACAGATGTGTAGCTTTGAAAATTAACGGTGTACGAAGGACTGTGAAGTTGAAAGCTCAGAACATTTTAATGTTACAGTTCACGTTGTCACATGAAGCATCCCCAAAGTCTTCAGCAGTGCTTGGCATTTTGTACAAAATGCATATGTAAAAATCATATTTTATTCCTGCCATTGCTCCAAAGCAAGAAAGAATATTCCAGTCAAAAAGAACCATATCTGTGCAATAGTGGCACTCCAAATATGATTTTTGAACTGCAAAAAGCTGTGAGAAAAGGAAACTGTGAGGATGCAATGTGTGAATGATTTCTTTCTGTTTTACTTACAGAGTCCCAAGGCAGATGTTGTTAAGGTTTAGTTTGTTACTGAACTTCGTTTCTCAAATACAGCACTTGCAAACATTTGTTCAACTCAGACTCAATAAAAACAATATAATTGATATTTACAGAGTTGTTTATTCATATTACTGCAATCTCTCCTTACCTAATTATTGTATGAATGCTTTCAAGTCCCTATAGAACTTGTGTAATAAGTATAAAAATCAATGACGTTGTCTCAGCAGTCATGAGCTGCAAAAACTCTGATGACCAATCACTAAGTTATCTCTTTAGAAAGTGGAAAGGGAGTAAAAGAATAAGAGGATGATAAAATTAAAAAAAAAACAACCACCTTTCCCAATAGCTAGGTTACTGTACCTCTCAGACTCCACTGCTTTTTACTTTTTATGACCTGATGTTGACCATTAAAGAAAATCAACAGATCTTGAATAATAATGTCTATTATTTTCAATTCGTGTTCACAGATGTGTAGCAACTCCAGAAGAAATGGAAGGGTTTGAGAACAAATGTAGAATGAGCAGGAAAATTAAACCTTTTCCTTTCAACCTTTTACAGTTCTTCCATTTGAAATCTGATAACTTGCATATAAAATCATAGAAAGGAAAGCCAAAAGCAGTTTGAAAAGGAACTTGCTTAAGGCAGAAAAGCTAATAATAAAAGTCTCCACCAAGAAATCGGAAGCAGAAAGCCTGCCAGAGTTGATAAGGCTGATAGATTATCAAGGAGTAAAAAGAGAACTCAAGGAAGGTTAAGACCACAGCACAAAAGCTAAACGGACTCTTTCCATCAGTGCTTATGATGAAGGAGGTTAGGGAGATTCTTGACATTGGGGCCGCCCTTTAAAAATGATGAGTTCTGGATTTACCTCAATTTAAAATGTCAATAAAAGAGATTTTTTTTTGGGAAAAAAATAAGATTATATACCCATAAAAAATTGACAGTACAAGAAACTACTCACCTAAAAATTCTAAAGGAATTAAATATGAAATTGCTGAACTTTGTGTGTTACCTATCAGCTTCAACAACCAAACAGAAGGTGGGAAGTGCAACATTCATTTTTAAAATGGGATGTAGGGATGATTTCATGAGCACAGATGAAGAGTTTTGACCTCTACACTAAGAAAAGCTGTGAGAATCTGAAAAAATAACAAAATTTCTAAGCAAATGGATAAATACAATATATTGGCATAGAGTGAACTCAGGTTTATTAGTCTGTTTGAGTCCCTTAAGGGATTGCAGGGGCACGTACAGAAGAGTGATCCAGAGGATTAGTTTTTAAATGTTTTTTTTTTTAACAAGATCCCTTTCCAAAGCTTCAGCAGAGAGCAGATACGGCAAAGGATAAAGGAGACGATTCTCTTACGGACTATTGGCAGTTTTAAAAATGGAATAAAATGGATAAGAAGAAAGACTTATTATCATAATAGGAAAGTTACCAATGGGATTATTGAAGGATTTATGCCAACACATACACTGTTCACCTTCCATGACCTAGAAGAAGAACAGAATGATGAGGTAAAAAAGTTTGCTGATTGTACAGTTATTCAGGATAATGAAGTATAACCATTATACAAAAAGTTGTTAAAGAACCTCACAATATTATTGGAAATAAAATAACAAATGAAATTAAATAATGATAAATGCAAAGAAATGCCAATGGAGAAGAATAAACATCAGGAGATATATATGCTACTTATTTTCACTCAAGAAATGGAACTTAATTTCACTTTAGACTGTTCTTTAAAATCAGAACAGTACTGATCACCAAGGTAAGGAGAGAATTAAAAAAGAAAAGAAGAACTGAAAAGAAAAAATATTACTATGTCACTACACAATTTAGTAATGATCCAACAATTCTGGTCACTTCTGCCTATATTTAAAGTAGAACCAAAAAAGGTAGAGAGGCTGACGTTACTGATACGAGCTATGAGACAGCATCTTCATAAGAAATGAAATAGAGAAGTGAAAATGAGCCTTTTCCTATGGGGAAAGAAATTCCCCCAAAGGGTCTGTGATAAAGATTTATGAGAATGGGAGCAATTTGAAAGATCTGTTATAACACAAATCATGAAAGGAGGACTCATTAAATTCCTAAGGAACAAAAATATATAGCATAACAATTTTTTGGTTTGTTATGTTTTGGGGTTACTTTAAAAAAAGGTATTTTTTCATACATTTAGAATCGTGGAAGTCATTGTCAAAGACACAATAGAGAGCAAAACAAAACAGGGGTTAAAACTGGATTATTCAAATTTACCAAAGCGCTGCCATTGGTTATGAGGCAACCTCCAATTGTAGAGATAGAGAACATGTGACTTTTTGAAATTACAGGGGTACACAACAGAAAAGATTACACTTCTCTGCCTTGTTCTGTGGCTGTGCTACTGGCCAGAAGTGCAAACGGGTGGCCAAATGAAAAAGATCTTTGGTTCGACATGGTCTTATTTTTATGCTACCGAAAGCCAACAAATATTAATACCACTACAGATTTTCCCTCACATACGCAAATGACATCAATCTGGATTAACCAAATCTTGTAGGAGTAACAAATAAAACACTAAAATGTTAAAAATCCTATGCCAATTGCTTCTTGTCTTATTAGGGCAATGTTTTTTCTCCTTGTTTTACTAGGGTACAAGGTCTGCCTGCCCCTGTCTGTTCTCTCCATCTTAAACGTTCTTTATTAACTATTAATTTCTGATACATAAGTGGAAAGACACACTCTGTACTTTTATCCAGATAAAGGACTCCAGACTTTCCGATTCCAGGTAGATTATTGAAACACCACCATTACGTTGGGAGAAAATAATATGTAATCATAAGTGGATAAAAAGAGTTATTTTTGTTTGCATTTTTCAGGGGTTTGATAGTGTTGTACTGTTGAAGTGACTGTAACAAGTTGTGTGTTCCACAGAAGGGAATTACAAATCAGAAAAAAACAGTTATCAGAACTTTCTTGGGCCGAGTACCAATTTGTTATTGAATAGAATCCATTTGTTTCCTCAGTGCTGAGGCGTACGTGATGATGAGTTCCTGAAATTACATAATGAATCCACAAGTCTATATCCAAGACTTTTTTCCTTATTCCAGAAGCAGTTTTTATAGAGTATTTGTGTTTTTCAAAGCTATTGATTAATTTTTATATTGATGCTCTTTCCTTATATCTCTTTATCTTCAGCTGACATTGGTTTTTGTTAATTTTCTTCTCCCTTTTGCCGTATCCAGACTGCATATAGGGAAACATTAAAGATTTGTCTTCAAATTACAGTTCCCTAGCACTTTTGATTGCCCTCTGGGTTTCACTATAATCACTGGCAGCTGAGCATGAAATCATGCTGCTGAGTAAAGAATTCCTGATTACCTTTCTTTTACATACTTACTTATACGTCAGACGGCAGACGAGGCACAGAACGTCAGTCGGAGAGCTGCGCTCTGGCTGGCAGGTGACGGCCCGTGCCAATGAGCAGCACCTGTGCCTACTCAACGTTTACAACAAATCAAGCCTCCCATGAAAATTAACAACCCAGCTTACACCTCGGAAAGACCAAGTGACACTGATTGAGAAATCAAAGCCACAGGTGAAGTGTTACCTGCTCCCTTCTCTAAAGGCACACAGCTTTCTCCTCCTCGCATCTCTCACTTTTAGGAGAGTTAGCTGTGTTTCCAACTCAGCCCCAGCTGCAAAGCATGAGCTGTATGTGCTAAAACTATAACTTTGTAGTACAGTTCTAACACTGTTTATTGTTGGGCAAAGAATAGGGTTATATGATTTTACATATGGATTTTTGAAGGAAATCACGTTAAATTATGGCAGCGATTCATTTCCATCTTCTTACAACTCAATACAAATTGGGTCACTTCTGCTGACAGACATCTGAATATAAAGTCTTTACGCTAGAGACAACTCATATAGCCATCATTGTATCACTCAGAAGCACAGAATGAGTTGGAAGGGACCCACAAGGACCATTGAGCCCAACTCCTGTCCCTGCACAGGACACCCCAACATTCACCCCGTGGGGCTGAGAGCCTTGGCCAAACACTTCTGGAATATTGTCAGGCTGTGACTGCTTCTCTGGGAGCTGTTCCAGTGCTCCACCACCCTCTGGGGGAAGGGTTCCTCCCAGAACACCAGCACAGAAGCAATTCCAGATTTTTCTTAACCACTTTGGAGAGGATGGAAATAAAAAGCAAACAGAATTCATAGAATATACAAGAAAACACAGAGGTTTTAGAGTTGCAGACAAATTCCTTGACTTAGGTGGATACACAGTAATAAAAAATGTCCCTTTTAGGAATTCCACTCTGTGACCCTGTATACATGTCATCTTTTCACTTTCTTACTAAGCCCACAGCACTGCAAGACACTGCACACGTACTGGAGTGCACACGGTGTTGATCTAATCCTGCAGCTACTTCCGTATCTAAAACCATTTCAGAAACGAACCAGTGAAAGCTACTGAATTTTTTTTGCAGGATGAGTCTGCGTAGATCAAAATCTTGTTCAGTAGACATCTCCATCACTTCCTATACACCCATCAAAATTTTAAATAAAATACATAGTATTACATTAAATTTTAAATAACAAGGGTTTTTAAAATAAATAACACCAGCATCATAGCGTGTGCTATTTTTGAACACAACTTTAATGATCATTACAATTAGTCTTTCTGTATTGATGTTGTGACAATGAATTTTATGCTGTTGAGTGAAATTTTTTATAGAAATTTCCAACCCTTACAATGCTTTTTATACAGAAAGGTTGGGAGGGGTCAGTGGAAGGTCTAAATTATCAAGAAAGAATAGAATATAGAAGTAACATAATGCACGCTCTTCAAATGAAATCTTGACAGCTGCTCTTCACAAATATCGCTGATATGGCTTATATTGTATTAAAATTCAGAATTACTGCATTTTCATCAGTTTCTGATTTCACAGATGGCATTTCACATGTTGTCAGCATCCTAGGATTTACAAGGCTGTATGTAGTGTAAAGATGTTGATTTAAATGGACAATTTCATGAGCGTTTTTATTAATTGATCCGCCGTGAAACTTAAAATGTAAACATACTGCATGTTCCAAAAGTTGGAATGCTTTACAGAACAAAAAGAGCTGATCCTAATAGCTTCAGATTCATTAAACTTTTATGAATGTCACTAGGAAACAAACATTTCTATGCAAATTTTAAAAGAATGGCTTAATTTGCGAATTTACTTTTGCAATGCCAAAAATGCAATGTAAAATATGTAATAAATGGTATCGGTATTCATTACTACATAATACAGATGTTGTAAACCAGGCAGACCAACGAGTCCTAATAAAGCACTGATTTCTAATAAAGTTTACACAGGATTCATTGTGATATTTTCTAAAGGAATATAAAGCAAGCCTAGTAGAAAATGCAAATGCTCTGTTTCCACAATGTTTTTCTTCTTCTGAAACCTGCAGAAATGATGGAAAGTACAAATTTCCTGTGAATTAAGTCAATATTTTATATCTTTCATCATGCTTCTCTACTCCAGTCTTCAGAAGGAATATAAGATGCAGCGTTTATGTCACAACGAACTGTGGAAATAAGGTGTACGTAGAGGATTTCGCATAAGGAAGTTGGAAAGGCTGGAGAAGCCCACAGAATTTAGTGGAATTCCTAAGGTATAACATTAGTTCAGAGGAAAAAAATGCACTGTTCTTTCCAGAGCTCTCTCTCCCTGTTTACATAAACCACCGCAAAGCAGCCCAAAGACTGGAATAAACTGGTATGATTCATAGAATAGTTTCAAAACTGTAAGAAGATATCCTCAAATAAAGTATCTCAGAATATTTCGGTGATAGAACTAAGAGAACCAGGAGCAAGAGGTGGCAAAGTGATTCCAAACCTAACCCTGTTTCTAAGGTTTGCTGATTTATAACGCTACGTCTTCAGGTTTTCCTTGTAGGGGGTAGGTTTGCTTGGATACAGCTAAAGGTCAATAGTGTCAGAGGGTACTCAGTAAGGCATATGAAAATTAGACAGGTAGAAACCCTTTGGGCTCGTCTTTCTGCATGTTCGTATCAGAACATTCACCCTTCACCTTATACGAGAAGTTTTACATTTTTGAATAATATTTTCAAAACTGTTTTTCCTTAAGACGAGGACAAAATTGTACATCCACAAAAAAGTTTTTAATGTCTTGGATCAAACTATGATCAAAACTAGGATTTCAGCAGGAAGAAAGTCTATAATAAAACAGTAATTAGAATAATTCTCTCATGCAGGTGAAGACAGTACACAAGCAGCCACTCGTCTAAGTGAAAATTTGGATCAATAATTGTTCTGCAGCCTCGTAACACTCATTCCAGAAGAGTACAAATAAGCATGAGACTTGCAGAACATTCTCTATCTTACAGACGTTGGCACTTGGCTGCCACACCTCTCCAGCTTTTAGCTATGAACAGAAGCCCAAGTTCTTGCAGAAGCCTGAGCAATCCTTGCATGAGACTTTCCCATCACTTTTTATATACCTTAAGCATGAATTAACGGCAATGTCCTGCTGTTACAGTCCTCAATTAGATAAGAGTAAAGCGATTTTGCTCAGCTAAACTACAGAAGAAGGATTTATATTTATATGATTTTTTCTTATAGGCTAGCAGAGTTCTAATTATAATGAATTATGATTTAAATATCTAATAGTTTTCTTCAAGATAGGTGTTTAGGGGAAGACAGATCAACTAAATTTGTCAAGGTACACCTTTGTATCAAGACATTAACAGAACAAATTCTTTCAAATTAGTTGTTAGTCAAATTCTTTCAAAAATTTCTCAAGCTTACATGTGACTGGTTTAGATCAAGTCCTGTGAAATTATCATCTTGGCTGGAATTTACCAATCTCATTTACAATTATTATTTTTTTCATAGTTTTCATGGCAGACTGTTCATTTGCATAGTTGTGTAAATTGGGCTTTCAAGCAGCAAATTATAATATTTAATGATCAATAGTGCTACAGTGGTAAGAAATGGTGTAAAGCTTCCATTAGTTTGGAGAAGAGTGCAGTTACAGGAAGGCTAACAAGTATTGATGTTTAGATTTTGTTTATCAATGGAGTTAAACTCCTCTCTACTGCACTGTGTCTATTTTTCCACATTAGAAAAATGTTATTTGGTATCTCTTGGGCTAAGAATTAAACAAGATAAAGTACCTTGTGAATTAATTCATTCTGAAGAAAAAGTAAAATACAATTTGTGAGATTTTCATTGAATTATCTTTAACTGCACTGATTTACTGTAAGTTAAAATTTATTTTGTTAAAAAAGAAATGAAGCAAATAACAGTGTATCCCATTCTGTATCAAATTTGAAGAGTCTAAGCCTTCTGGTAGTACATAGAGATGATGGGTTTTTAATACTAATCATGTCTTAAATGTAGGATACAATGATAAGTCCTGTCTGGAAACTTCACAGAGAGAATATTTTCATCCTATATTTTACTCGTTATGTTGATTCCTTGGACACCATACTGGCAACCAAATGACTTATTTGTGCTGGCAAAGTCTCACATAGTCAAATGTTTGAACAAAGCTAGGTTAAGCTTGAAAAAAACATCAAATACTCTTTGCAGGACAAGTTTTTATTTGCTTGTAAATGCACTGATAAAAACATTTTTCCAACTGAAGTTCAGTTTTACATATTTGTGTTTATGTGACACATACACAGAAATATTTCATGGTGATCAAGGTAGATCACAGACCCATGAATAACAAATACGCCAAATAAAAGGACTAGCACAATATTTTTTCCTATGACCTGTGTCGAGTACAGTCGAGCACTTATTCCTCTTTTCTAGGAATTTACTGAGAGGTCCTCTGTAACACCAAACAGATTGATGTTAGTGAAGAAAATGAACTAAGCCAACAGCACCAAGATTTTCTGAGTGGATCTATTCCCATTTGTCCGATGACTGCAAAATTACCTAAAGACTTACGGGCTGGGAATGTTAATCTCAAGGAAAAAAACCCTGTAGATAAAGAAGAAAAAAATACTACAGAACTAGGTTATCTTAATTATTCGTTGTTTAAAGTCAGACCACAGCATGACATAATACTTCTAAACTTTCATCATACGCTGAAAAAAAATAGCCTTTGTAATTAATTTGGCATATTATATGTGCATCTCACCAATAGTGAAATCCAGTTTTCCATACTGGATATATCAGACAGATTTATAGAACTGCATTAGATTTTAATGAGATATGTGACCTCATTTAATAATTTTCTTTTTGCCATTGAAGAAATCTAAGAAATTCAAAACAGTATTTTAGAGGAAAACTGTGAAAGCAAACCTTGAGTAACTTTGAAGATTTAAAAGGCGTTCGACTGCTCTACCAATGACTTTGTATTCTAAAAGCACATTCAGCAGTTCTAATATCTTATTTTTTTCATTCTTGACAAACATAATGCTATTTAACATCTCCACTGACGAACCACTACAGTAACCAGAATTTTTCATTAGTTATCCAAGAAAATCCTCTTTGCTTCTGCATTTCAGCCTCCAAAGTAGCAGCCGTATTTCTAAGAATACCATGTAATCCAATATAAACTGTTGTTTAGTAATTCCTAAAATATGACTAATTATTTAGAGTCTAATTATTAAGAGTAAAACATAGACTTCTAAAACCAATAACAATAATTCTTGGGTTCATAACTCACAGGTAGGGTAGGAAGAAGTAATGAGCAGTTTAGATTTTGAGATGATGAGGTTATTTTTCCAAAGATCAGTACTCATCACGTGCATGATAACTGCACATTTAGGATATGAGTAAATTGCACCATAGGAATTCTTCTATTCTTGATCTTTGTAGCATTATTTACATACATGAAATAAAGGCTAAAATGTTTTAAAACATTGGATTAGGCTAACTGTATCCTGAAAACTAAATTTACCTTCTATGTAGAAGTACTTGAGAAGAACAATTTTCACTGAAAATGGGTTTCCTTTGAAACTAAGTTCTAAAAAATACTTGGAATAAAGAAATTCAAAATCTCAAACTTTAATACATTTTAAGATATTTCAAAGGCACTTCTGACAAAAGCTCACTTAAAACTGTGATGATATCCATTTCATTTCAGCTTCTATCGCTGCACATATTAACACACATTCGCTTTATTCAGAAGAGACAAGACCTACAACATTCAGAGAGAGACACTACTAATCTCAGGGAGGCATTTCAAGCCTTTCCCAGTCCTTTTCAGAATCTGTGCAACAACAGAGTCAATAATTGGGTTTCATTATGATTCAGGATAAGAGATATAAGAAAGAGAAGAGTGATTAGAGCCCTTAAGAGGCTCCTTGCAGTTTAAACAATTTCCTCAGTGCTTCTTTCCCTTCAAAGGGAATAGAAAGGACTGGCTGTGAGGTGGCTCTACCATCACACATTAAAGCACAGGACTGTGTAAGTACAATAGTTAGAATAATGCTTCCTCACTTTATTTAAAAGATTTTTCATGTGTCAAAACACACTGGGTTTATCGATACACAGATCTACAAAATACACAACAGGAAGGAAGGCTGAAGGAGATAATAAATATTAACGTGATAGTCAACATTCCCTGCTAAAGATTAGTAGCTTGAACCGCTTCCGATAACAAAGTCTTTCCTATTCATGTGAAGATCTATTCAGCCATTTCTACTTTGTGGACATATTTAAGTTCTTTCTTTGAAGGACTATTGCTGTTTATCCAATCACAACAGTCGAAAAGGTGACAAAATACATAGATGTGAATAAAATGCCCTCTGGCTCATTTGTTGCGGGAAAGAAGCTATGCTTATTCTAAACTGTGACACACACATCAAGGTGTCTTAGTGGCTGTTTTGAAACAAGTTATCTTATTAACAGCTAACAGTCAACCGCACATTCATCTTTTCCTAAGCACGTCATTCTCTCATAAGAGTTACAGTACATTTTTGACCACAAAGTAATGATATTCTATAAATTGAGCACCCAGCTAGTAGAATTCCTCTTACTTATTTATATACAATTTCTATTTCAAATTATTTAATGATTATATGTAAAATCTGTAATTTTACTTTTGTTAAATAGCAGTCACAGTATAACTGGAATAATTAAGCATTACTCATCTGCTGTGACACTTTCTCTGTGGTTACCAAGACTATCTTCAAAAGAAATGCTATTCTATAATATAAAATACATTCTATACCATAAAATGTATTCATTAGACATTAAATCACAGCAACAACAAAAAACACTGCTGCATTCATGTGATGTATGAAAAACTATAGGTGGTAGCAGCATAATTGCCTATATAAACATATGTAAGGGGAGACCTTATAGCTCTCTACAACTGCCTGAAAGGAGGCTGTAGTCAGGCAGGGGTTGGTCTCTTCTCTCAGGTGACCAGTGACAGAACAAGAGGACACAGTCTCAAGCTTCACCAGGGGAGGTTTAGGCTTGACATTAGGTGAGAGGGTGATTGGCCATTGGAATGGTCTGCCTAGGGAGGGGGTGGAGTCACCATCCCTGGAGGTGTTCAAAGAGAGATTGGATGAGGCACTTAGTGCCATGGTGTAGTTGACAAGTAGGAGTAGGTGTAGGTAGTAGGTGTAGGTGTTGGGCCATAGGTTGGACTCGATCTCAGAGGTCTTTTCCAGCCTTATGATACTGTGATCTTATTACTATGACTTTATTAGAAAATAGGAAAAACACGAAAACAGTAGACACCATTAAGAATATTTCTGTTTGGAAATCTAACGTAGTGTGAAAAATGTGTGTGATGGAAACTTTTTCGTACAACTGTCCCTTGCTCTCTCACTCACTTTGTTATCATTAGTGTTTCAGGTTGTTCTGTTTGTATGTAAAGCTCCTGGAAAGAAGAGCCAGTTAGCTTCTGTCAGGAGTTGTTCTGCTGAGAGTACATTAACATCACCTACAAGAACTCCACAGTTCTGTAAGACGAACCTACAGTGTGCGACACAACGGGTGTTCAGAACCAACCGTGGTGACCTATCGTTAGGCGATTCAGTTGCCCGGTGGAACTGAGAGGTCATCATTTTCTCTAACTTCATAAGGGGCTGGCACAGGAAATTATGATTTCATGAGATAAGAAAGGGAACTGCCAGCCAAAAAAGAGGCAGCATTTTTCAACAGTTTTGTAATTTCACTTGTAATAGGTTCTCCATTCACTGAGCTCTACAATAGAGTTCGACACGTAGACAGTAACTACTTTGGAGTCAGGACTTGTTTTCTCTGAAGGAACACGCTTTTTTCCTAACAAGATGCCAGTTGCAGAAATCAATGGCCATCTCTTTGCCACAAAAGCACATGAAAAGGCCAAATCCTCAGGTTGTGTGAACCGGCTTCACTCAAGTCAGTAAAGAAAATTTACCTCCTTGTGTACGTGACTTTCTTTCATATTTCAGAAATTATCCAGTTAATCACATTATTATATGCTTATCAAAAATAATCTTTCCCTAGGATTAATTATTCAAGTATCATAATATTTTTTGTTCAAAAAGGAAAAATACGAATGATGGAGGACATCGTGCAAACCAGGTCAGAGCCACAGATTGAGAAAGTCATCTCCAAACTTTCCCACGTTCATTCCATGGATTTACAGACATACACTTGCAGAACATAATCCAGACTGCCTGGGCACTATGTATTTCTGTTTAATACATAAATATCAGAGTAGAATGAATAAACTATTTTCCACAAGTAGTAATTTGAATTTTAATAGAAGTTGTACTTCAATCATAACTTTTTTTTATTACTCAGTGACTGAACATTTCTAGGAGAAATAGCTCCAAAAATTGAGACTGTAAACTGACGAGATTATTTGGTCATTCAAAATTATTATTACCTAGATTCCAGTAAATTAGTTTAAAACCAGTGCTACACTGACTATTCAGAAGAAGAAAACAATGATATATCTTCCATCTCGCAAGCAGTGAAGCACAACCATCATTTCTTCTTTTTTTTCTGAGTAACCCTGACCCTTTCTTCCCCTCCACGCAATCTCTCTCTAACCCCACTGGCTTCAGAGGGTCTAATATTATAAATGACATTCCCATGTTGTGGGGGAAAGGCCTTCCATTTCCATACAAGTCAACAATGGAACATTAATTAGAATCTACAGTGTTAGATAGCCATAATCCAAGAGTTATTTGAGTCTTTTATAAAAAAAGGGTTCCTGAATGAATACAGAATGACTTGGAGATTGTCGGAGCGCGCTCACGACAATTTTGCAAGCAGATAAAAACAGGGAAATTAAATGAATTATTTATTAGGACTCTAATATTGGCAGTCAGAAATCGTGAGTGCTATCCCAAGCTCTACCGCTGACCTTCCATGTGACCTCAGACAAATTGCTTTATCTGCTTGAGCCTGTTGCCACACTGGGATTTTTTTCTGTCCTGCCTAGCTAGCTCTGAAATCTTTCAGCCAAAACACTGTATTTTCCTCCATGTTCACAGAACCACCTGCTACACTCCTGCCCAGCCTTAATTGGTGCCTTTAAATACTAGGGAAACACGAATAAATAGTAAAAAATATGATTAAAGACTTAAAAGTGATTTTGTTCTTGTTAGCATCTTGTAGAAAATTATTCTCTACAGTACTGCATTGTATTGTAAAGATACAGCAGTGCATATCTTTATCTGATGAGTTTCCATGATGTTATTTTAAATAAAATTAAGAATCAAGTTTTTTCTCTAAGGAAGAGGCGTATATTGTTTCAGTGCTAGATTCACACGAAGCTTCATTTTTTCAAAGTACTTCCCCTTTCTACACAATGATTTTCACGTACGTCATGTCTTTTCTATCTCACACTCTCATATACATCCTCTCAACTCTTGGGTCTAAGTGTGCATGGGTAGTATTAATAATCACAGTATCACAGTATCATAAGGTTGGAAAAGACCTCTGAGATCATCGAGTCCAACCTATGACCAACACCTACACCTACTCCTACTCATCAACTACACCATGGCACTAAGAGCCTCAGCCAATCTCTCCTTAAACACCTAATCAGATTCTAAGGAGTGCTTAAAGCATGAAATAAGGAAACAACTTCACGATTTAATGCTTGGAATTACACAGATAAAAACTCTGAATCTGGAAAAACTGAAGTCCTTAACCAAGTGTGCACACAGAATAGTTTACACTGACGTAGGGCAGCAGTGTCTGTGGTCTTCTAGTTCAGGGAGAAAACCAATCGTTATTTGTAACAAATAGATATTGAACTGACTAGGTAAAACGGCCACATTTTCGACACAGATGTCCTCTCTGCTCCTAGACTCCAGGACATGGTCTACATGCCTAGATGACCTCAGAAGTTCCCTTCATGCTCCTTGCCAGTGACTCTATGATCAAGCTATACAATGGAATCTCTTAAACCACGTCAGCTGAAAGATTTCATATTAATTCAATAGAATATTTAATTGCTATGGCACAAGTTTTCAAAAGTATTTATTATGGTAAAAGAGAGAACTTCAGTTCATTATTTTCCTCAATTTTCTGCAGAAGAATTTCATGTATTTCATCGTCTTATTTAATTTTAGAAAGGAACGTTGGCTGATATCCATTATCAGATGTACCACAGGCACATCTCTGTTGTTATTTTCTACTGAGGCATGTGAATTTAAATAAAAAGTAGACATAAACCAGAGCATTACAAGCAGAAAACATCTCTTTTTTTTTAATGATGAAAATGACATATACAGTATTTGTTACTTCTGAATTGTCTTTATCAGTCTGAGCCTGTTGCCTACATTTTAATACATGATTTATGGTTATAAATTCATTTTCCATGCTCATTTATAATATGGTGTCACATTTTATCACAAGTGCATTTAATCATCATCTCCTGTCTGCATATTAATGGTTACAAATATGACACCTGTGTAGACCCAACAACCATTGGCTGCAACTGTCTCAGATTGCAAAGGTTGAATGCTTTGAAAAGTACTGATAAATAGAGAAGTTCAGACATTTTGATATGTCTGTCCCATTTTAATAACCAAGATAAAATTCCACGGCTTCAGTAAGAACTCGATTCTTCTCCCCTCTTGAAAAATCTTTTACATGTATTTATCTGTCCTCAGAACAGTGTCAGTGCATAAAATTAAACAGGTATAAACAGTTTTAAGAACTGGTATATAAAGGCAAAACCAAAAAGTCTATATATTTTAAAGGGGAAACAGGACCAGATAGAAGAAAGAGCAATATATATTCAAGATATATGATAATTATGACAATTTAAAAAAAAAAATAACTGTCAGTGGTTTGTTTGGCCAAATCCTGCTATCCAGTGAGTGTGAACACATACTTAATTTTAGGGCAGCATTTGCAAGGTAAAACTGAAAATCTCCAGATATAAACATTTAAATGCACCATTTCACTATAGTCTTCTAATTGATATTGCTGAGAAAAGCAGTCCTCACTGTTATCTGTTCCATGCCTTTAATTCAGAACTTTTGCAAGTATGTGTTCAAGAAATCTTGAGGTAAACATTTAAATTCCTGCATTTTGGAAGAAAGTGGGTTGCAGTCACATCCACAATTTTAATAGAGAAAAGAAAAAAACAATGAACCGTGAAAAAAACCCATTAAAAATGCATGTAAGTTCACTTGGCTTGCATTACTGCAGCAAACATAGTTTTCATGCCAGGTTTTTGAGTTTATAGTACCTGAATGGTTTTTGAATAAACTTAATTAAAAAATTAAAGAAGTTTTAATGTATTATATTAAATTCTGGTTAGCTACTTTTAGTCTAACTTATTTGAAGCTGCCAATGCCAATTGTCTTATCTTCATAGACAGAGAATTTGAGACTAGAAAAACTAGGCTTATGAGTATTTTTAGTTGTACTTTTAATTGCATGTTTGACAATTATGTGCATTCTGTCACGAACAAAGTAATTTGCCATAATTTTTAATAGACAAGTGAGTGCAGCTGACAAGCCAAGAATCTCATACAGTCAACGCGTAGGCAAAAATCAGACTGAAAGCAGATAGTGTTGCCAAAATTCTGACTTCAAGTTGCAGGAAACTGAACGTCGTCTGTGTTGAAAAATATTACAGACAAGAGTCAATTCTAGAAAATACATCTGATGACCTTTGCATGTACATTGAGGGTCAAGAACATTCTTCTACATAGATATCACTATAAATGTAATTGTGTACCAACTTAGAAAGTGAATCTACATTTGTTGCATTACTTACAATAATTTTGCCCAAGTTTTGAGTTACAAAACCAAAACCAGAATCCGAGTGTGTCATTCTTAGGTGAGGAAACCCATACACTGAGGCTGAAAATCTCTAAAGGAAAACAGGTTGTGAGTGTGAACAGTTCTGTTTTCTTCATCAGCAAACCAAAATATGTGGTAATAGCATCGTCTGAATGCAGGAAGATCAATATAGGGGGAGGGTTTCAGAGAGGATCTTTTTCTGCCACAATCAGCCCTGTAGGCCATCCACCTTGGAAAAGTCAACTTCACAAGCAGTTGCTTGTGCTTCACTTGACTGCAGGTCAATTTTTGAGACCTTCACCATGAAAGGTTAATATTTTCTTTGCTTATCCAAACAGATGGAGCTTTGTGTCTCTCACCAAAACCATCCCTTCTCCTCAAATAATTTCTATAGCTCATTAGTATTACATCAATTTCTTTAATGTTCTGAAAACAAAGGAAGGTGTAAGCTTACATGAGATACTCTGCCATAAGCCTCACCAGCGACACACAACACGCTAAAAATCAAACCTTCACTACATGCAACTGTCTTGCAAGCAACTGCAAATAACCAGTAGCAACAGCAACTGACATTTTCTACAATGATGAGCCAATGTGTTTCGCAGATGGGGAAATGAATAGACTCAAAATTCTTGATTTCCACCTCAGTTTCTATATAAGATTAAAGGGAGGACAAGTCTTTTTGTGTTGGTGTCTCTGGACTCTATAAGTTGTCCAGCTTGATTCAATTACAACCTTCAATAATACACAATTTTTCAAAGCCAGGCAACTGTGCCAACAGCGAGCACTTTAATCCCGAAAGGTATTTCATCTCTCAAAGACCACATTATGGTTTTAAAACATCAAGTGTTGGCACTTCTTAAAGGAAACATTCTTACTCTCTTTGCCAAAATAAAACAAAACATTTCATAACAATTTGCTCTGTGGAAATTATTCACCACGTTGTCAACAGTCTAAAATGAAGAGAATTTAAGATTACAGGGAATTATATCGTCAGTGAATGGTTTGGGTAGGAAAGGACCTCAAAGCTCATCCAGTTCCAAGCCCCCTGCTTTAGGCAAGGACACCTCCCATTGCTCATGGTCTCACCTGACGTGGCCTTGAACACCTTTGGCACAATTATTATGCAGAAATACTGGCTATTCCTTTGTAGATTTGCAAAGTTTCAAGCAACAGAAAACAGAAACTTTCATGTGAAAGCTGGCAACTGTAACACCACCAACATCAGCTCTTATCTTTAAAGATAGTGTCAATGTAAATAAGAAAACATAATTAAAAGCTTTTACTCTTCTTTTTTTTTTGTGGAAGGTTTTTTGCACTATTTGAAAGTGTGAGAGGTCATTCGTGTCACTCTGTTCTTGAAGAAAAATGGAACCTTTTAATTATGCATGATTCATAATGTGCTACTCATATCTGTTTGTCTTTATTTGTATTACTTCTTCGGGATTCCTCAATGTCAGCGATGTAAAGGTATTTGTATTCAGAATATGGGCATAAAGACTAATCTCAGCTTTTACCATATCTGAGTTTATTCGTGTTTGCATAATGAAGGAGACTGCGCATGATGAATCATGTATCACAGCTATTATCTACTCTAAATATAGAGGAAAGATAACTGACAGGTTGAGCAAAGGTTGTTTGGTATTAGTTAACAGGCCCTGGCTTTTAAAGATCATTCCACAGCATCATTTATGAAACATATATTTGAGTTCTGGGCCAATAGAAGAGAAACCACATTTCCCAGCCCTAAAACCAACAAGTTTAGTGCACTACGTTACAGCTCTGTAGAGCATCTTCAGGAAGAAACGGTATCTTGTTCTTGTGAAAAGCACTTTTCTGGTACTCACTTTTCCTTAATCTGGTTACACTTAATTTTTGAAGGATCGTATGGAAAGCTTTGGTAACTTTTCCAGTAAGGCATGCATTTGTAATAAATGGGATAAATGAAAAACATGGATTAACATATGCTTTTCAAAGTGGCAGCTCTTCACCAGCATTCCTATTTGTTTTCACCTATCTGAGCCCTCCAATCTCCTTGAAGCTTATTCCAACCTTTAATTCTTAAGCCTAACTCTACACTGGATGTCACTCTTACATCGTTTTATATCACATGATTTCACTTGAAGTTGCTCCTAATTTGATGGGGTATCGAGGATACTCGAATCTGCTGCAGAAATTCCAGATTCCAGCTCTGTCAATAAGCAGCAGCAGTGGGGAGCCATCAGACTGTGAGAACTTTGGATGACGAGATGATGGATCAGAGCCCTGGATCAGAGTTCAGATAGCCAAGAGAATTTTGGGGAACATTCATTGCTTAAGAGAAAACTGCCCTTTCTGCTTATTGGAAATCTCCCACTGCCTCCTTCTTTCATGGATGGATTTTTCTTTTTCCCTTTCTGCTGCTTTTATTTGTTGCCTCCCTAACCCTGATCACTACTACAGTGTGTAAAGTCAAATATCCTCACTGGAAATGCCTCTTTGCTTCATATTTCCAATTGACTGACCTCTGAGGAATAATTCTTCTATCCCTCCTACTGCAAATAACAACATATTTCACTGGAGATGTACAAACCCATTTCAGAACAAAAGAAATACCCAGTAATCTACGGCATGCACACTATGGGACTGAAGATGTTCAGGGTGGGCTCACCAGGTCCAGAAGAACAGAAATGGCCTCAAGGCTTTTCATGGATCGTTAAGGAATATTATGAACTGCAGCTGCTTCACCCAGGCTGCAGGGAACAAATCACTGCTCACCTTGCCCATCACCTGCGTGACACACCTAGAGCAGCACATCAGAGCTCTCCGAACAAGAGAATTAGGAATGCATTTAACAGAAGTTCCTGAATCAGGACTGTCTTTCCAGTGACTTTGGATACACGGATATAACTTCCAACAGGGGAGAGAGAACCTCACACTATTTTTCCTAGAGGAAAGCATACTGACAGATTTCAGTCCCTCCTAGCATGACCATCATGGTCCCAAACGCCTATGAAGAACATGCAGCCATGATTTTTAGTACTGTAATTGTGATGTGTAGAAATATTTTAGCAGCAGCGTGGGTCAGTGTGGTTCCTGGAGACTCGGTGTGTCTGGCTTATTTGGGTAAAAGCAAAACCCAGCATGACTCCTGTTAAATCAGTTAGTGCTAGTAGGAGTGAAAAAGGAATCAATGCAAGTGTCAGGGAAAGGAGATGGGACCTGGATCTGCTGAATCTACATGTTTTAAAAAAATAACTGAGTGAAACAGAAGTGCCACAGAGTTTCCCATGTGACAGCTACATTTGATAGTGACGGCACGCATCAGCTTACAGGTCAAACGGGTCAGGGTGCACCAGAATGTCACATCAAGATTCCTCTTTCATTGGTATCGCTTCCTTCCCCAGAAAGTATGATGCAGACTAATTAATTCAGCTCGATAAGTCTCTTCATCTGACTAAATTCCAAGCATCTATCTATACTGTGCCTTTCACCTAAGGACTACCTAGCATGGTTGGACCACTGCTGAGATAAACCCATTTTCCCTAGAAATACATTTCCTTCAAGGTCAAAACATTGATATTAAGGCAGGGATCACAAGTATCCCATTTCAACGGTGTTGTTGCTTTGAAAACTAGCACAAATTTAATCCCTCCCCACACCTCTATGTTAGAAGTAATTGCATGTTTGACCTTATTAATAGGTGAAGATTATGAAAACCAACATTATTAAGGTTGATGGGCATTAAAAGAAAACTTCAGATAAAAATGTTAAGGCCAAGCTAATTTCAAAAACGGATACTGAGATGCTGTGTAGAGAGACAGCAAAGTGCAAGGAGATGCTCATGTGCTGAGCAGCCCAGGGTGGATCTATCTTGGCTAATCATGATGAACCACATATATAAATATTCAAACCAGTACATCCATCAAGTTCCTTCTACGCTGCTACAAATTTGAACTGTGTAAATTCAATTACACTTTTAATCCTGTAAAAAGAGGTTATTAGTAGGTGCAAAAAGAGAGTGTATTTTCATTTTGAGGCTAATTCTAGAAAAAGTAAAACATTGCCAAAGGAAGTGGGTCGTTATCTAATTCTTAAGGTACATTAAAAAAAAAAAAAGAATGAAAAACTTTGTTTTGAAATGTCACATTCTGCCATTTGCCAAATTTCATTTTATGTTTTTTGGGAGTGTTGGATGCAGGGAGAAAAGAGATAGTTCAGTGTCTTAATTCTCTTTTACTGAGAGACTATTTATCCTGTTTTCATTGTGTTGCACAAAAATCAAGAAGAAAAATAACCACACGCTATTAAATACTGAAAATTTTCTTTCCAAAATAAAGATGTTTTCTAGGCCTCTCTAAACTTACTTTGTTTAATAGACTGAAGGTGTTACAAGGCCTTTATTAGACAAGAAATTTTCCCTCTTTGTTCACTGACAGTGATATTTCTGGACATGTGTAACAGCAGGAACTGCATCTTCTTACATGATCTTTGTATTTCCCACAGCTAAACGTATACAGCATTACTTCAGATATCACTTCCAGATTCTCCATTTAGAAATTACCTTAATTCCAACAAAAGTAACATTTCTGAATAAGGAAGCACTGATAACTCTGCTCACAGGCTTAATAGACCCACTTCTTGCTCGTATTTCTGCCATCATTTTTCATATTAAAACAGACCTTTCCAGGAAAGATAGTTATTATTATAGGAGACAGGGTCTCCATGTGTTTTCCACGTTTCAAAACAAATCGAAGAAAAAAAATGTCACATAAAAGAGAAAAGAGCATACATTTTTGTGTCAACTGCGTGAATATCACTCCGGAGTAATAGAGAGGTGTGAGTTTCTGCTTAAACTGTGTACCTGGAAGGGACACGGAAATTATTATTTATGTTATGGCATGTCAGCGTGTAGATAAACCAAGATGGCAAATGCCAATTATCTCAGAGTGTTTCCTTTCTGTTGGGGATTTGCTGACACATCTCCGTGCATTTCAGCCTTCCTGCTACCTTGAGGGCAAGAAGGAGAAATTGGAAAAGTGGTATTAAACAAACAGCTCACGCCAGCTTTATGTCTGGCTCCTCACCCGTTTTATGAATGATCAATACTTTGAGATCTATACATCTAAGATAGAACACTACTGAAGTGAATCCTGGGGGGCAGGACTTTCTAGGACCATTTTGTTGTTAGTGAAGATTACAAATGTCCTTCCTATAATTAAATTCTATACACATACTCAACATAAATGATTTAAGTTAATCACATCTAGAGCAGAAGGCTGATGATCAGCCCTGTTTGTTTATAATAATCAGAGACTGGTCCGTGTTCAAAGGGCAACGGAGAGAGGACAACAGCCTTCTACCCTACTTCAAAAAGAACAGTCCAAGGAGATCCGAAATACGAATGCAAAAGATATCAGAATATTAAATATAATACTGTTAGGAAGGTATGATATGAAGTCATGCATTTTTAAAAGCTGTTCTTTAATTATTACTGTAGGTTCAAAGTAATAGGTTCCAAGGACAAAGCGATGACTCTTTAAGCTGTAAATGGATCAGGGTACATGTACTATTTGTTTCTCCAACCTTCTGAATAATCAATTGCAGGGAATTCAATTTCAAAATGTGAATTTTGACTTTAAAGTGCGTTTAAATGACAGAAAATTCTAATACTTCAGACCAATTCATATGGGAAAAATAAAAGTAATTGCTTCTTTTATTTTGGAAAGATGAACTCTGTGGAAAGCATTTCTGAGGTAAGTATGGTTAATTTATTTCTGGAAGTGATGAAATTCTGTAACAGTCCAAGACAATTTCTCTAGTGATACTTACCTTAAGTAATTTTTTCCTAATGTCCTACTTAACTTCCTACATGATCATTTTCAATGACTCTTTCCAGTTAGTGGGCCACTGAAAAAGGTTTCCTGGATACGTTTCTCTAAGATGTTTATAATAGTTTCTTCTAGGGTGTATTTTTTAACTTACCAATGAGAATAGCCTATCATTAGATGAGATTACAAGTTTTATAAAACAGATATATATATATGTAACATCTTGTGCACCACACATATAAATACAATACCTTACAACAAAAGGAAATTGCTTTGGTTTCACTGAATCATAGAATTGTTAAGGTTGGAAAAGACCTCTAAGATCACAGACTCCAACCATCAACACAATACAAACTATTAATAAGCCACGTCCCAATGTGCCACAGCTAAAAACTTGTTGAAACCCTCTAGGGATGGAGACTCCCCCACTGCCCTGGGCAGCCTCTGCCAGGGCTTCACCACCCTTCCAAAAAAGAAATTTTCCCTAATATCCAATCTAAACCTCCCTTGGCACAACTTGAGGCCACTTCCTCTCGTCCTTTTGCTTGTTATTTGATTGAAGACACCAACACCCACCTTACTACAATCTCCTTTCAGGCACTTGTAGAGGGCAATAAGGTCTCCCCTGAGCCTCCTCTTCTCCAGGCTGAACAACCCCAGCTCCCTCAGTCGCTCCTCACAGGGCTTGTGCTCCAGCCCCCTCACCATCCTCGTTGCCTTCTCTGGCCATGCTTCAGCAGTTCGACATACTTTTTTGCACTGAGGGGCCCAGAAATGAACGCAATAAAATTCTGACATGATTTTTTTTCATCATTCTGTACTATCAATCTTCTCCCTACTTTTAGATGTTTATAAAGTTTATCATTTTCATAATTTGTTCCAATCTAATTTCTAAGTCCAGCCTTTCATTTTCTCTACTTTCTTCAAAGAGGCAATATACTTGCTATTTCGTACTCGTTTGGACCTTTACCCATTTCCTCTTTCAAAGAAAACTGCTGATGACTTGAACAGCTTCTGTCAATTCTCCCAAGTAATTTGGATGCATTTCTTCCCAATCAGCTGCTGTGTAAGCAACTGATTTAGAAAGAAATCTCTCTTCTGATCTTTCCCTACACTATCATAAATTCCTTTTCCTTTGCCAATAATCTTGGTTGCTTTACAATTATCACAGTAGATCTTTTTAGTTAAGATTGATGCAGAAAATATATTAATCCTGATCTTCTATAAACATTAGTTATAATTTATTTTTCTTCTCAGCTGAAAAGAAGACCAGTGCTTTCCTTCATTTCCATCTTACTGCTGATGTACTTCCTTTAATTCTTTATGTGCCTTGGAAGCAGTGTCAGGTCTTTTGATGTTTCGCTTGTATTTCTGTGCTATTTTTTCATATTTACACTCAATACTTTTAGTTCTCATCTCTTTTCTATAGATGTCTTTTTCATTGAGGAACTCATTGAGGAACTTGGTCAACTTGGTATTTCACTAATCTTCCTATGCCTTAATTGTTTTAGGATAGCTTTTACATTTAGTAACTAAAGTGACTGTCAACCCCTCCAGAATCCCTTTTCTTCTTAGACAACAAATTTTACTTAGTGATTTTCTGAGCTTGCTGCAACTTTGGTTCCACTTCATTTACTCACTGTTCTTCTGTTTCTTTTCCAAAAATCATGTATTGAATAACTTTATTCTTCTTCAGATCCAGTCCATAGAGTCTACTAATTCCTTTGATCGTCTGCTCAATTACATCACTAAATAAAATCCAAACACATCTTGAACCTCTCAGAAATGTCTGATTTTCTTTCATTCAAATTTCACATTTCTGTGCAATTTGCAAGGTCTGTTTGGCTACTCATAACAAGGTAATCAATGAAAATAGTCCCAGAGAGTCTCATTTATAAGAATTACAATACTGAATATTCTTTATCCATGAAAACATGAAAAAGTAAAAATTTTGAAGAAGGCTAGGATGAATTTACAAAAGCAAAAACATTACTCTTCTAATTTCATATTTCTCATGGGAAGAGTGGTAAAGGACAGAATCTCTCCTAAACTCTTACCAGTCAGATACAGCTACCTTGACAAAACTGACACATTTCTGTAAGCAGTTATTTGCTATTCCTGCTTTTTATCTCAGATTTTCTAAATCATAGGGGCTCATTTATTTGGCTACAAGTACAACAATGTTCATTCTGTCAAGCACAGCAACTGTATCTATTGATTTTAACCCATGAACCCTATTGAACAGGCATTTTCTAGCTAGAACAAGAAAACAACATGCAAATGAATTAAGATATGCAAATATTGCTGTCCATTATTATGGTAAATGTTTCCTTAAGACTATCACTTTAAAAAGCTACTAAAAAAATAGTATTTAACTGACCTTTTTGTAATATGAAGTTGTTCTTTATTAAATTGAAAGAACTAATAACTAACGTATTTTTAAGCAAGGACATAAATGTAACACGCAAACCACATAACACTTTCTTGGTTGAAGTGCACCTTTACTATGGTGTATGTCACTTAATGTTGTAATTTTTAATAGGAAAGTCTGGGATGTAGAGCTGCATTTCCTTCCATGTTAACGAACGGCAACATTAGAACTCAATTAGAAATGACTCTAATATAAATCTCATTTGCTCTTACTAGCGTGTCCCTCTCAGCACACTAAATGACACTGTCACAAAAAACTACTGTACATATTGATGAATTCATGGGGTGGAATTTCTCTGCAGAGAAGAAATTAGGGAGAAGTATTAACAGTACTTTTTGGTTGCATAAAGGCTATAGCAATGATGGTGGAAATAAAGTTTAGAATCAATAAAATTCTTATGGATTCGAGGTGATACTATTCACAACATCATCTGATTTATTACTTCTTTTTCTTCTGCTGTATGTAGCTTTAAAGTTCCCCCCCTCCTTTTTAGTACATTTAACCATAGTTTGGATAAGGCAAAAAATTAATAAGAAAATAATCCTTAGAAGCAAATCATTGCTGTTTTAATAAACTCTCATTTAGGAAACTCAATCAGTCAAATTTACATCCCAAATGCTAGGTAATTACAGTACTTTTCTAAGAATAGACTGCTAAGTATGTATAGTGTACTAAACAACTAATAATCCAGTATAAGAATGAGAATGCAATCATTTTTGCATTATCAGTACTCGGCTACCTCTCAGAAAAAGATGAAACTTCCTATTAGCAACATTATATTCCTCTTGAAGAGTCAGAAATGCTGCTGATGACTCACTACAACCCTCTTCCCAGCTTCTCAAGGAAAACTAGTAACAGCCATCTTCGTATGCAGAGAGATACTGAAAGGGGTAGCACAGCGCCCAAGAAAGGGTAAGTTCTAGAAAGTTTCAGAGATCAGTGTTGACTGTTGTATTATTGAAAATTAGCAATCTTTAGACTATAATTGTTAACATCATTGTAACTAGGCTAACAATAACTATTAGACTGCTAATTCTGAAATTAGACTATGAATAAATTCTCGTATCTGTGCATATTTAGCCTACCCAGACTGCACAGAGCAATTGTTGTGGTACCCAG
Source organism: Geococcyx californianus (assembly GCA_013389885.1). Lineage (NCBI taxonomy): Eukaryota > Metazoa > Chordata > Aves > Cuculiformes > Neomorphidae > Geococcyx > Geococcyx californianus. The sequence continues at coordinate 47,183 of VWPV01012996.1, forward strand.
CCTTTGACTGCCATCGTACGTAACTAAAACATCCTCGAGTCACCTCTGCAGGGTTCCAGTAAGGGCACTGGGTCAGCTGGAGAGGAAGGGGGTTCAAGAAGCGATTCTGGAGCTTGAGATTTAGGGTCATAGCCTGGTTGTACAGGACCAGGCCTTGCTGCAATGTGAATTTTCACATTTCCTATTGTGCTGTTATTTGAAAGGCAATGCACACCGCTGTGCTCAAAAGAAATTTCCACTGACAGCGAGGGCAGGAATGTAGAGAGCAAAGGTTTGAGAAATCAGGGATTAAGACTCGAACAGTTCTAGGGACAGGTGCATAAAACTGTAGAAGGAGCAACATCAGGAAAGGCTCTTTCACTGATTCTGAGAACTGATGCTCTACAAATGCATTAAAGTTATAAAGTTAATGGGGATATTGACTCTTCTTTAACTTCTGAATCACTAAGGTATGTAGCAAAAGAGATAATAAAAAAGGGATTATGTTATATGTAAAACATCTAAGTTTTGCTCCAAGAATCGGACTGTGTTCGTGCCTTTAGGAGAATTACGGAAATCAAACGTTTCCAGTTGTGCTCAGTCTCTGTCTCTCTAATGTAAAAATGGCCTTAGACTGAACTGGGTGTTGAATGAGATAGAATGAAACTGGCTGAAAATGCAAAAGCTATCAAACTGTCAAGTGCTCTGAAAGAGAACAGGCTCTAGATATCTCAAGTGGGGAGAGAAAATTAAGAATTTATGTATGGAAGTTTAATTACCACATCTCTGGACTTCTAAAGACTTCATTTTTTAAAGCTCGTATTTCCTGTTTCAGACATGTGCACATATACCCATCTTAAAAATAATGTTTAGAATACCTATTCTTTGTGTTTGAAGTTCATCAAAGCAGACAGTAGGAAAAAAACCAGGTCAGCAGAAAGTATGAAACAAGGTAATAATGTTGATTGGTAAAATGAAAAAAAAGGATGAATCTCAAGTATACAAACCCCCATTCAATTTGGCTTCCACCAAACCAGACCATTTAACAGAGCTGAAAGTCTACACCAGAGATGAAAGAGAAACCACATCAGGTAGCACAGGGGAAGCTTTTCTTATTTTACTTCTACAGTTCCTGGTAAACAGCTAATTATCTTGTTTTAAAATCCTTCCTATAACAGGTACTGAAATTGCATTTAGCTGAAGAAGTAAAAGCAAGCAATAATTACAGCAAAGCAACCAGGTCCAATACCTGGATCCTGAAATAAAGAAAATAACCACCTGACACCTGCATGAGTATCACTGTTTCATCACATTCTGCTAATGCTACTAAGGCGGAGAGGGTTCAGAAGCACAAAAGAGAAAGGAATGGAAATGTTGCTTTATTTCTTTGCATAAAATAATGAAAAAATTATCCTAAAGAAAGTAACTGTCTTCTGTTTCAGCCTCTTCTTGTGGACTGGTTAAAAAGTGATTCATAAACTGGGAAGCCATCCAGGTTTCTCAAATGAAAGCCATGGTTTCCATATCCCAGCACGTGAATCAAACATCACAGCCACAATGCCAATGGAATGCAATTTTGTAATGAATTGATGCTTTCAGGTGGTAAAAGTTTTGGTCTGTTCTTTTAACATTGGTATAAATTTAGAAATGATTTCTCCCCCCATTTGAAACAAATCTGATGTTCACTGGCTTGGGCATTAAAACCTGCTAGCAATGCAAATGAGTGGGATTGTAAGGTATAAGAGGGGAGATTTCTTGCAAAAAGCACAAGAGTTCTTGCACTTCTTGTGCAACTGAACATGTAGATAAACCAGAAAAACAGAAATGCCCCTGTCTGCAGTAGGATAATGTACTGAAACTGTGAGATGATTAACTATTGTAAACAGCTGCAGCAGCCACTGTGGTCACAGTGGGCAAAGAAAAAGGTTTCTCTGGAAATAACTATCACAAGACCTGATACTCATTCCAATTTTCATTTTAAGTCATGCAGTGCGCTTCCATAGAGGCACTGTTCCATGAGGCTGTTCCGAGCACCAAACAGTTAATATTACCAGGAAATAAGGAGACTTGCTCAAATTATAAAGCACCATTGTGAGGAAGAAGGGAAAATTATTCCTGACACTTCGCACTACGTCCGGCTGGGATGGAGTCAATTTTCTTCATAGCAGCTTGGTGTTTCAGATGTGCGACCAAACCAAGGTTGACAACACTCACATTCAGCTATTGCCCAGAGCCAAGGCTCCTGTTTCTCAGTTGGCCCCCAGCACACAGGGGCTGGGTGGAGGCACGACCAAGCAGGCAACTCAAGAAGATATTCCATGCCATACAGTGAAATGGATTTCATTAATAATTGTCTTAAAATCATGACTTCAAACAAAATTATAAAATACTGTCCCTGCAGCCTAGCTGGGTTTTGGTAGCATATCCTTTAACCATGTCTTGCAGTCTTTCAGCCTCTTTCAATCTTTGCATTTTCAAGCACAACTACGTAAATTCTTGACTTTGAAAACAATCCATGGAGCAGAAGAGCATCAAAAGTAGATGCATGGTAAACTGGAGAAGAGCCAGAAAGCCATAGCCTTGAGAATGAACTCACAATTAAAGGTTTACAGACAATTAAATCTATATTTGAGGAAAGGAAATTCAGGTACTAGGAAACCATGATGATTAAGACCTGTAAATACAGCTTTAGTTATATGATATTGCAATGAGCTGATGGATGATTGGCCCAAACTCTTTTTGGTCATGTCAGAAACACAGAAAACCAGAAGTTCAAGACTTTGAGGTTCAGGAAAAGTATTTGGACAGCACACCTGCCTCACATTGCCCTACTCCCTAAACCACACCAGCCCAAACCAAACCCAACCCAACCCAAACGACTAATTACCTAGGAGGATTCTGCAGCCTGGGGCTAAGTTACCCTTTGAGGCAGTGGAATCTCCACTCACAGAGGTTTCCAAACCTTTGCAAGAACAAAGCTAGTGACCTTATCTAGCAGTAGAAGAAGAATGATTATCAGCCAAGTGGAAAGCTGGGCTTCATGACCTGTGGGACTCCAAACCAGGTAACTCTGCTATGATTCTATGACAAAGTTATTCCTTTTCTTGCAAGAACCAAGAACTTCTTTTTGCACAAGTGCTTCTGCAGCACTGACAGAAGCCAACAGGGCTTCAGTAATTTCTGGTGGATCCAACTGAAGTGGTGCACTTCAGAAGACCTACTGTGAATCAAATGTAATTAGAAAAGGAGAAGTCCAAAGCAACTTATACCTTGCAGCCAAATACCAGAACCTAATAGAGAAGTATTAGGATGAGAGAAAGCAGAGCATACAGTGGTCTGATAATTTGACCCCAACAGTCTTATTTAGCAAGACTGTAAGACAGATTCTTCTCAGCACTATCTCAGACCTTTAGCTTGCAGACTTTGCTAAAGCCAAATGTCTTACAGAAGAAAATAAAACAGATCTTTGTGGTTTCAGTCCAGAAAATGCCCTCTGGCCTGACACTGACTGCTTTTGAACTGCTTTAGAATGGATCAGTTCTGTCCCATTGCGGTTCACATACTCAAAGCACAGGTTTCCAAAGGTGTTGCGGCTGGACTAGAGCTACGTTTTGGGGATAGTATAGGCAACTTAAAAAGGAATTTTCTGTAAACTATATTTTGTTGCCAAAGGGTAGTGTCTCAAAGTGAAACGGGGGCAGATTTAAATAGGAGAATGCTATACTCAGATAATGCGGTTCTGTTAATGCATTTACCGTGTTTAACCACAGGTTAGAGGCATTATTTCCAATGAAATAACAACTGGTGGGAATATAACCTATGGAAACATCTGTCAAAAATCTGAAATTCGCATATAACTGCTCCACAGTCTCTGCTGAGCTGGGAATTTTATCCATTAGACTTTAAATGTCATCTAATTGGCCCTTTTACAGAAAGCTTGTTGTGTTCTCTCTCTTTTTACTTCATACATATTCCATTACACTGCCTACTGCAAAACGAGTCGGTTGTCTGAAATCCTTTACTTGCTTGAACTCTGCTTTTCTAAATTCTGTTAATCCCCTCATGGTTGTTTTTAAATCTAAAATTTTTGTTATAATACTTCAACACAATGAGAAAGGCTGGTGTTTGTATTAAGTGTTACGGTCACATTTCTGCTTCTTCAGAGAGTTGCTTGTACAGAACATTTAATAAACTACTGCGATCTGTGCTGTGATAGCTACTTGGTAAAATTAATAATTTGGAATATTTGGACTTCACCGATATCTAGACTCTTAAATTATCCTCTTCCTTCTTTGGCTGCAGGAAACAAGGCTGGAATTTGCTCACACTTTGCCCATTTCTGGTTTTTATGGCTACTGGAATGCACCAAAGTATTTGAAAAGAACCTGCTGAGAGCACAGCCAACTGCTGGGTCTGCACAAACACGAGAATGGCCTTGCTGGACCTTTCAACCACAAACACTCGTATTCCAAGAAGGGCAGCACCTCTTGCTGCCAGGACTTTCTGAGCAGTTCTCTGTATCACAGTATCACAGTATTGTAAGGTTGGAAGAGACCTTTGAGATCATTGAGTCCAACCTATGGCCNCACCATCCTCATTGCTCTCCTCTGGACACAGTTCAATGCCAAACAGAACACATTCCCCCACAAACAGTTAAAACAAACCATTTCTACTCAGAGTTTAAAAAGGCCTAGACTTCCCAAAATTTTCACAAGTTATCAGGACAGTCGAAATGTTCTTCACCAAGCAACGCACAAACGAAAATACAGTCAAAGGTAAAAATCACTCACAGAAATCAATCTCAGAACACTTTGCAAACTGTATTTGGCATTAACCAGGCTAAAACCACAAACTACATTTGCTAATTTTTCAAAGCCCATCGAAACAGGCTTTTCCTACAGTAACACCAGGGCTGTGTAATGTTGTCCTTTCTCACCTTTGAAATGAAGGAATGAATTATCCTCACAGTTTCTTCTGAGAGAGAGCAAGATTTCCTCCCCACCGCAGAGGGAAAGCAGCACTTGGCAAGGTGTCACGCAACAGAGTTGTTGCATCACTGTTCGAGTTATCTGCTGCCATTTCTAGAATGTTATTTTTTTTTCCGCCATTCTTTGTCTAATGTAATGTAACATTCTCCCCCCCTCTCTTATCTCACCTTTTAAGATGTTATAAGCTATATAATTACTGCAGATTTCAAATTCAAGCTTGTGGGAAACACCTAATTTTAAAAACACCATATATTTTTTCCTTGCATTTTAGTTTTTACCTAGTTATAGCAGGTTCCTTTAATAATTACGGCTACGGTACGGTCTTTATCAACTGACAACTTCACTAAGCAGCCTTTTTTTTCACTGTTGTAATAACTGGTATAACAACATCCTACTTTGCAAGACAGTAGCATAAACAAGGATATTTTAGGAACATGGAGATACTTACTGCTCTCAAGTTGGTAAAACATAAACAAACAGTAAATTACAAATATTTCAAGTACTCCTGGTGTATTTTATAACTCTCTTTCCCCAAGATATTTGTCACATTGCTGCACATTTTTTTCTAGCTTGTTTAAATGGAAAATTTTTGCTTATACTTTTACCTGCTAATTAGCTAAGAGCTTCTTTGGATGAATTGCCACAGATGGTTCCATGAAACTGCTAGTTTTTCTTTAACTTAGGAAACTAGTTTGTCCTTTGCAATCATTCCTAATGGATTCTAATACTAACAATGAAGAGAGGACTTAGGAATAAGATAATAAAAATACCTAAATCTCTAAGCCATTTGTGAATTATAAATAAAGCATAATGCATTATAATAAATTCCCATTCCAAATCCTACTGGCCATGCAAGATAAACACATCCATGTTCACTCTGAAGTCTAATAGCCCCCTCAATTTAATAAGTCACTTCAGTCAGTGATGGCTGAAACAGATGTGCAGAGCATTCCTGTTAAGTGCACAGATAAAAATCAAATAGATATCCAGATTTAAGAATTTTAATGTGTTCTTTCAACTGTAATGTATTGTTTCAAAGAAGCAGTTAACCTTTTATATTAAGTAGTATTCTCCAAATTCCCTGCCCCTTCACTGTATTAATAAAAACATATTAAAAACAAATGAAAGCAAACTGGCCAGCATTTAGAGGACATTGTATCAATGCAAGAGATTAAGATTTAATAATGTAACTTCCACTTTCAATTATAAATAATCATTACAGAGGGCTTGGTGCCCTGTATGTTGTACAATTATATAAGGACAACACTGGCATCTCATTTCATACAGAACTTTGAATAAATAAGTGATTTGCATCTGAGTCCACATGGCTAAATATTTAATCATTTTGTCCCCACTGTTTCTTCAATTGGCACCAGATAAGTGGTAAATAAGATGCTTTAAAATAATATTAAATGTATCAGTTACAATTACCATCACTTATTTTGAGTAGTCATAACATGAGTATTTGATGATTAGGTATAGACCTCTCAAACCCAGTATCATCAGAACTCCTATGATAATTTCAGTCATTTCTCACTGGTTACACAAATATATGCAGAGCTACACAAATTAGTCCTTTGTACTATTCTTTTGGTAACTGGGTTTGCCTTGGTGAGCTCCACTGTTATTTTTGAGCTTGAAAAAACCAACCATCTGGAAGTAAATTTGAAAGTCCATTCAGCCTTCCTGTTTTTATTTCTTGTTTTACTTTTTTCTTTAAAATTGACCCCAATAGTTGCTTATAAATAATTCTTTATTTCTCAGTGTCACTCTGTCAAATACACTCAATACCATTATTAAGAGATGTGGGATAGATTTGACCTATCAACCTGAAGTCAAGCAGTTCTTTCTATTGGTTTTATCAACACACCCAATGTTAAAGAATTCCGTCATTTTCAGAAATACTTATTTAATTCCACATATAGTGAACAGGAGCTCTGAGTATTTGATGCCCAAGAAAGCTAGGCTAAACTATTTTGTAATTGCACTTAGGTAACCACTTTGTTGTTGATGCATGAAGTGAAATAAATACTATTTTCTCATTAAAATAGCTGTATCATCTCCAGAAATTATCGATCATGAAGAAAAAGCCTAAATTATATTTACAAATTCCGAGCTGTATAATGGTGAAAGTGTGGCTCCATTATGCATAGGGTACTGAGGGATTCTTTAAATTACTTCTATTTTCTTTGTAAGGTGCACCTGTGTGTGCATGTGGTCAACAAATAAACAAGAAAAGCTGAGAAGATACTGTCCTCTATGAAAAGGGCAGTAAGGAAACACGAGGATTCTTCGTGTCTGTGACAAGGAAAACCTGGGTTGATATGAACTAGGGAAGATATCCAGGCAAGGCAGATTGCACACTCACAGGGCAGTCCTTATTGCCCAACGGGCTCTTTGTCTTTCAAAGCCTTGTGCTTCCAATACAATGTCAGAAAGAACTACTGAACTGTATGGTCCAGACAAAGAGTTATCAGGCACTAGGGAGCTTTGGGGCTGTCCCCTCCTAAAGGAATCAGTATCCATGCTCTAAGGCTTTGCATTCCAACTTCCAGTAAATTGTCTCCCGATGTTTCACAGCCCCCGAGCCGAGAAGCGGTTACTTCAAATTTGCCCTCCAAATGGCTTCACCTTGTGCGAGTTGTACTTTCACACACAGACTTTCCCTCTAACACGGAACAAACGCTTAGCTTTTGAGATACGAGGAGTGTAGGTGGATCACACCTTGGAAATCAAGGATGGCTGTGTTGAGGAGTCTAGGAATTTCCTTCCAGGTCCAACTGCAATAAACAAGGGCACTGCATAAAGACACCGCACACCATAACTTCAGGGTTAAATTGGATCTACTGGCTCCAAACTAAGTAATTCTAAAAGCATGCACACACTCATCACACAGAAAAAAATGCTAAGCATTTAACAATTCATCCTTCCTGCTAGTCACAAATTTCAGTGACAGGACAATAGAGCGCTGCTTACAACTGTTCTATGTGAGACTTAACAGCAACATCATGGCCTTTCAATGCAAATCAATTAAAGATTATACAAGAATGCAAGTGTTAATCCTACAGCCATCATTAGAATCCTCGTTGGACAAGGCTACCTCATTTACCTACAACTACACTGTCTCTCCAAAGGGTTATTTCCAACTGTAAACTATGCATCAGTATTGCCTTAAAAAAACTGATGTTGGTCCATCTGCAGTAGATCTGCCTTGGCTTACGTGGCTGAGAGTGCAATCCTTTGTGCCCATAATTCTGGATGTAACTACACTCTGCCAAAGCAATGAGGCCCTCCTTTTTAAATTGCTTTAAAAGGATTGAATCTCCCTGAGGACAAAACAAATTGCAACAATGTTAATATATTATTCTAAATCTGTAGGATAATTGAGGAGATCAGACTCTATTTATCCAGTTGTATTTAAACACAAATGAATTGGGCAGTCAGTGAATAGCATTATTATATTGTTATTACTTTTCAGGTGTGAAAGATGCATGCAAGTGATTATAAATTTCTATTCTGATCTCTACAACTACCTGAAAGGAGGTTCTAGTGAGGTAGATGCTGGTCTCTTCAGTCAAGTAACAAGTAATAGGATGAGAGGAAATGTCCTCTAGTTGTACCAGGGTAGGTTTAGATTGGGTATAAAGAGGAATTTCTTTACTGAAAGAGTGATGAAGCCCTGGCAGAGGCTTCCCAGGGCAGTGATGGAGTCAGCATCCCCAGAGGGGTTCAGAATGCACGTATATGTGGCACTTCGGGACATGATTTAGCAGGCACAGTAGTGTTGGGCTGACAGTTGGGCTTGATGATCTTAGAGGTCTTTTCCAACCTTCACAATTCCATGATTCTATTTTTGAGTATTTCATTCATGGATAAATTAATGATTAACTGTGAATAAACTCCTTGCTTTATCTATTATGATCCAAGACCTGTGAGACAGAGTTGTGAATATGCTTTGGAAAGGAGGGTCACCATGTGCTTTTTATTATGTCCACGTAACACAGGTTTGGTTATGTTCTGTCTTGCCCCACAGAAATACTTATTTGAAAAGCTTAATTGGAAATACGTGTAAAGTGTAGTAAGCCCTGCTCCTCAGCTCAGCCTGCGCTCCATGAGTACAGCACCATTTGATGCTCAAAATACTTCTAGATACTGACTTTGAATCGGTAAAAGACAAGCTTCTCCCTTCTTGGCTGCTCTCTGAAGAAATAAAAAAGCTTTCCAAGCTTTCCAAGTTGTTTTTCCAAATGTGCTGTTGCATGATGCCTCAGTCTGCCTCTTAGATACCCACATTTGTCAACGTATACAGAACTGGACCACCTGAAGAATTCTGTACCTGCATTTTAGCACATCGTACTTTTATAATCCGGCAAAAACGAACCACTAGTTCCACTGGCACCATTAACAATTGAAGCTGAACGTAATTACATCAGTTTTAAAACGAAACAGCACTTCAAAGTGCATGGACTGAAAGAAAGGTATAAACTTTGCAAATTATAAAATAGAGGGTATCTTGACCTTTCTGTGAAAGCTGGATCTCACTTTAGCCTAATTATGTTGCAAATCATCTCCTCTCTATTCAGGGTAATTTACTTTAAAAACATGAAAATAGGATGTTTCATCTGAGTGCATGTTGAAACTACATAAACAAAATTTACATCAAGAGCTATCTAAAAGGGCCCAGAACCAGGGCATCCAGCTCTTCTATATTCATGATGCAGTTAGCTGACTCACAATAAACATCCTACATCGTTGAAGCTAACCTGGACCACCTTGCATAAGGGCCACCTGTTACCTGCCTCATCATCACTTCATTCGCAAGCTCTTATTGCCATCTAAGCCACTCTTTAAACTTTCGCTGTTATTAATTCTATACATAAAAAATGAGTTCTGGCAATTTCCTGATTTTCCTCTCACCTGCTAAGTAATAATCAGGTTGCGTAAGGTTTCCTATTAAACAGAATTCTTTTAGAGGTTCAGACTTTAGAGCTGATTTTAGCACAGGGAGCAGATGTTAATAGCTTCTCATCAGCTTCTTCAGCTTGTTTTCTGCAGCTCACTTCTACTTGAATATTGCAGATTCTGCTTCTCTTCCTTTCATTTTTTGTTTGAAAATTTTAAAAGTATTTTATTCTCTGAGACAATTCTATAGAATTCACTAAAACTAAACCAAATTGAATCTCAGACAGCCTTAACTAATAAATACAGGTGATATCTGACAGATGTTTTAGAAACACTAACATTAAAACCTATCTAGATTTCACTTTGAATTACTGCTACTTAAAAAACCAAACCACCAAACCCAAACCAATCCTATAAAATACATAAATTCTGCATCCTAATCTACAAAAACAACTGAAAGAGGAATGCCAACATGGAAGATGGAGCCCCTTGCACTCAGAAAATAACCAGAATATATTATGGTATAAGTAATTTTGAACATTTCTCTAAAAAGTGTGTATATCTATGACAAATAATGTCAGTAATATCAATATTTCAAGCAATTCACTTTCTCTTAAAAAGTCATGATGGAAGAGGCAACTGAAGTCTCACCATTACAGAGCATCAGAGTTCAAACAATGAAAACTTAACTATACACACTCCATTTTTAATTGTTAATCTGTCTCTTTTTTTGATGTGTTTTATCTTCGAAGAGGTATTATTATTTGATAGGTACCAATTCCATACACAACCAGTCAACTTTAAAATTCCAATGTGCTTTGTGCAGCCAAACAGCAGTGCTTCAGGAATGTTTTGAAGGCACATAGCTACGTGGTAAGCACAGACACATTACACAAGTAAGGAAGAGGCCAAACGTATCAGATACAGGAAGATTTTCCATTCTAGTACTAGTTAAACAAATCAGTGCCCTCCTCTGAACTCTGTGGTTACACTTGAATAGATCAAAATTAAACAATGCTACATCTCCCACTGCCAATTACATGTATATATAAACCAAATATTCTGTTTCTTTTCTCAGGCTGCCTTTTATCTTATAGCTATTGATCTGCAAAAATAGACAATTTTTAAAGAATTCCTTTAGATTTGATCGTTGATCACTTTGAATGGGCCGACTCCAATAGCATGAGGTTTAACAAGTCCAAGTGCTGGGTCCTGCACTTTGGACACAACAACCCCATGCGGAGCTACAGACTGGGTGCAGAGTGGCTGGAGAGCAGCCAGGCAAAAAGGGACTTGGGAGTGCTGGTGGACAGGAAACTCANTTAGGAAGAAATTCTTTAGTGAGAGGGTGATTGGCCATTGGAATGCGCTGCCCAGGGAGGGGGTGGAGTCACCTTCCCTGGAGGTGTTTAAGGAGAGATTGGCTGAGGCTCTTAGTGCCATGGTGTAACTGACGAATAGGAGTGGGTGTAGGTGTTGGGCCATAGGTTGGACTCAATGATCTCAAAGGTCTTTTCCAACCTTATGATTCTGTGATACTGTGATACTGTGTGAATATTATCAGGTTCCTACAGAACCGTTATCATGATGTATGTAGCCTGTAGTTACAAATAGAATTACCTATTATCAGGTTTTGCTTTATAATTAAATTATTGAATATCCACATTAGCAAGCAGTTTTACAAGGTCATTCACAATTCCTTTCTACTCATTTCTAAAAAGTCAAAAATTATGAAAGAGAAGTAAAACAGGATTTGGTTCAGGATACGAATCATTAATGAGTCAGCAGGAAAATAACTTCCAATCTCAAAATTATTATATGTGACTATTCAGCATACCAGAGGGTCAGATGCAACGTTTGTTCCATGAAGGATTTTGTCAAAGCTGACAATAATCATACTCTTTTAGTACATGGGATCTTTTCTTGTACTTTTACTTTCTTGTTCGGCCTTATCTGAGAATTCTAATAAAATTATATTTTATGTTTTATTATAGGAGCACAGCTCAGAATTAGCACGAAGTACAGAGTGTAGAATAAGAAAAATCTAAATAAATTAAACAGATAGTCAGTAGAACAGCATATTCAATTACCAGTTTAGACTTTGTAATATTGTTGATATAGAGCTCAGCAATCAAATGACAAAAATTTGTAAGAACTGTCACAAGCCTCCATATTGGGATTTTGTAGGTGCTAATATTGACTTTATAGATTACTTTAAATAAGTTATTACGGAAGTAATTAAAAGAAAATTGTATAGGATTTCCTTGTTCCAGTTTGTTGCAAATATCAGAAGTATTTTATATATATGAAAATTTTTTAAGTTCAAGTAAAGTATGGTGAAGGGAGAAGACTACTCATGAAAGGAAAGAAAAAGCCTCAAGAAAGGAAAGAAAATGAACTTTTTTTCCTACAGTAACAAAATTAAATGCCATATATCTTTAGGACCCAACATCCTTCAGATGACTTTTCAAATATAGTATTTAGATTTTAATTTTTGATTATTCTGGTTAGGTATAAATAATTTCCTGAAACGTACAATTGTTTGGAATTTGGGGTTTTTTAACCATTATTCTGTGTGAAAGCCTGGTTTTTCTGGTTTTTTTTTTTCCCAGCCCAGTCATTTCCAAGTTGTCAAATGATGCTGAGTCTCTGGGGTTGCTTTGTCATGGAATGTAAGATCAAACCAAAGGAAAAAAAATACAATTAGTTTGAACCAGAGGCCAACTCAACCACGCAGCAATAAACCCAGCAGCGTTCTTCCCAAAGTATCTGACAGGCTTCATTTGTCTCACAGACTCTGCCATGTCACATGGTCAGGCTTTCCCATCATCCTTTCACCGCGTTGCAGCCACTCCTTTGTGCGCTGCCAAAGATGTACGCAAGGCGAGTGAGAACGCCAAGATATTTTCAGATGAATATGGCTTTTAGGAGAATCTGTAAGTCAGGAACCCCAAGCAGGAATCAATTCCTCTCTCTCTGCCAAAGACCTGTCACTTCCTTGGAAAGTTAAATTTGTCACAAAGAAAGAAAATTTCACCATAGTCTGTTTAAATAACTTAGGGAGTAAAATCTTTTCCCAGGTGTTTTCTCCACACAAAGCAAATGTATCAATCATTTTATTCTCTGAAATAACAATTTATTATCCATGCAGGAGGCCTTAGATTCAATCTACACACTGTTCCAATTGTCGTGTCAGATACTAAAACCTGTCATCAGTCTTTATCAAGGAAATCATTCTGTTCTTGTCATCAGTTTTTATTAATAAGGCTATTTATTACTTCGATAATTAGTTATGACAAGTAATCTGCCATTTGGATAATGAATAAATATTGATAAATTGCATGGCTAATACGCTGTTATTCTATACCTCGCCTTGAAAACGTGAAGACCTAAACTAGATATCACACAGCTAGGACTGAAGATATTTTGTTCAACTAAAACAACGTCTTTTGGACTACAGATAATTTCTGAAATGATGGCATTATTTTAGCTCTGGAAATCTCGAAATGGCTTACTTTTGAGGCTAACAAGAAATTAAGTCTTATATTTAAGGCATTTTCAAAAATCAGAATTCACCTAAGAAGTTTCATGGTAAGTGTTCCAATGGTATTACAGTCCAAGAAGAAATTGAAACTGGACACCTCATTCCATTTCCCTTCCTCTCCTGTTTAAAACTTTCCTAATGTCTCTGTCGAATGGAAACCTGGTGCTACTCTGGGCAACTACATTTAAGCATTATCTGAGTCATCTTACGTCTCGCTTTTGTTCCAGGTAGTAAATAACCACAAACAAGAACTCTTGCCCCTCCTACCCTCCATTGTCTTAACTACAGGAACAACTAGTGGTGGCTACCATTCAGTGACGGTCTATGAAAATCTACCACATCTCCAGGAAAGCACACAACCCCTGTCCTTGGTCTCTCTCTCGTGCGTGCACCGATTTGGTGCTCTCATACTTTGTTACTTCCTTTTTCTAGCTCTACCTATAAAGTTTCCCATAAACCTGGGAGTAAGTAGTGAAGAACAATCAACCAATACAAACTGCAGCCACAATGCAGCTTTATCTCACATAATTCCCTTTCCAAACAGCAAATCTCCACCATCAATGGGTTCTTCTACTTTTCTTCAACCTCAGTCCATTCCCCTCACTCATCAGAAGTTCAAGGAATTGTCGTATTCCCTTTTCTCTAAGGAGTTTTATCTCTTTTTTTTTTTTTTTTTTTTTTTTCACATATTAACTGCTTTCATTTGCTAAAACCCTAGAGCACCCTCTCTTTCACCTAATCAGATTACCTACACTACTGTCTGGAAACCGATACCAAATGTCACCACAGTAACGGATTGAACTATTGTCACTTGGTAAAATCCGAAAGGAACACTTCCCAGCAGAACCAAGGAGTCAGCTTTGCTGATGTGACCACACAAAGGACTGTGTACTGGGGTCTGAGCTGGTATAGTCTGTGACATTGCTCACTGTGAAGTGACAACAGTATTCAACATTTATTCACTTATCGATTTAATAACACTCTCTGATAATATACTTTAAATAACATGGATCTCAATTCAGCAGAAATTAATTAGCTGAATAGAGAGGGTTTTTTTTTTCAAAATTGGTCAGCTGAACTGTTAGAATCTCTGGGTTTTTAATCTAAAAGTTCTTTCTGGAAAATACACTCCCCTCTTCACCTCAAATAATCATAGAACGTAACTGAAAGCATTTGAAAATTCAAAATACGAGAAAAATAAATGCATTGAATTCTAAAACATTATAAATAATGCTTTTCAGTAGACAAATACCACCACTTTGAAATCAAATCGTTTTGCTTGTATTGCTTATAATACATGCACAATAAGACAGAGTGGAATAAATGTTTAATTGGGATGTATAAATACTTACCACTATTGTGTCTTATATCATGCAATGGGCAGTCATTACAATTACAGGTGTGTTTTTCCCCAGTTAAGTTTTGGTTTCTCAACAACTATTTTTTTCTTCCAGTTCTCTACAGTTTGTTCTCAAGGTGAGATATATCTGTTGTAGCGCTCAAAGATACATTCATGGGCACCTAGAAATCTAAAAATAGGGTTTGCAATATAAAGTTTGACATAATCGTAACAGTAGAGTTTTGTGTGTGGCATTATAATGGGGGTAAATAAGCAGTGCATCAGTAACATGACAAAAATAATAACAACTTTCACTTCTTCCAAAGACTTAGCATCTATTAAGGCATCCCAAAGCACTTAGCAAGCCTTACTCTCAGGATCACAAAGAGCTAAAAGGTTTATAATGTTAGAAGGGTTGCAAAAATAAAATTGTATGAAAATGCAGTTATATTGAAAAAGAACAGCAAGAAATATAAACACATTAAGAAGTCAGTCTCATTGTTTTATAAGAATAAAATATTTTGATAAGGAAAGCACTGTGTTATATTGCTTCGTATGCAGTGGGGCTTCAAACTGATCTTAGCAACGGCAGCCCCAACAGATTTGCAGTAGTCGTGTGTATGGGCGCACCCACGTGCGTTTGTGCCCCTGGGCTTATAATGCTGTGAGAACACTATTGTAAAAGGAACGATAACCTAGGGAGGTGGTCGAGTCACCATCCCTGGAGGCATTCAAAGAGAATTTGGATGAGGCACTTAGTGCCATGGTGTAGCTGACAAGCAGGAGTACGTGTAGGTGTTGGACCATAGGTTGGACTCGATGATCTCAAAGGTCTCTTCCAACCTTACGATACTGTGATACTGTGTGATAACACAGGACGCCCACTAGCAAGGTAGTAGTACCAGAATGAGAATGTATAATTGTTGACACATTGGCAGAATAACCATTAGTTTCTGAACAACCTTCTAATTCTCTCCTACGCATCCTTTTTGCACTAAGCCTCACGTGTGTAAGCTTAGGCACAGCCAACAAATCCCTTGAGAAGGCTACCGAGCACGTGCACAAACAAATACACTGTCTGAAACGTGCCTGAGCATTGAAGGATATTTATTTATTTATTTGCCTGTGAAAACTTGGTGTTCAAGGCCAGGTTGGATGAGACTTTGAGCAAACTCATCCAGTGGAAGGTGACCCAGCCCATGGCACGGGAGGAGTTGGAACTGGATGGGCTTTAAACTCCTTTCCAACTCAAAACATTCTGTGATTCTATAATTGTGTGAAATATTTACTAACTTTTGATGGCAGCTCTGTCACAGATGCAACTGAACAGTGTGCAGGAACACACCTCTAACACTAGACAGAAGATCAAAGGTAATGTTTGGGAGTGCGAACAACCAAAAGCAGAAATTCTAATGAAAAGAACACTTCCTCCTCCAAGTAACAAGTGGTGTTCAAGGGAAGATCAAAAGAAATACACTTTAAAAGCTAGAATTTTAATTTTTCCAAACATCTGCTGAATCGATAATCAATGACTGACATATATAAAAAAAAAAAAGAAAAATAAATAAACTAACCCTTGAGGCAATATTTTCAGATAATTCAGAACCAAAAAAAAAAAAGTGTTCTCCCGATCTGGAACCTAGCACATAGACACAGGAATTTATTGCATTTGCCAGTTTTCCTCAACTATAAAATCAATAAAAACTCTAATCTTGTATTTTTTGAAACTTTTTTTTAGTCTATTACAATACTTCATCAACAGTAATTGAGGTAAATAAAAACTGATAAGCAAAACTTATTGTAAGGTTGATTACCAGGACTTTTCTTCTGAATAATATCTTTAGGTAACCACTAACACCTCTCATCCTTTGTTACAGCATCAAGAACGCTGTCTAATTGTCTGATAGTTGAAATATCCCTTCCTGTTTAAGGTTTCTACCATACTTATTTCTACTTTCATAAATGCTGACATTCTGTCCACCTGATCCTATGTGCTTCACATTGTATTATCTGGGGGTATGAAAGCATCTGCTGTGGCAACCACAGCCACATGTACTGATAACAGAAATCAAGAGAAAATGAAATGAGTGTTTGTTGAAGCATACTCTTGAAATTGTCACAGTTTAAGATCTAAAACATTTTGTATTTTTCACTCCCAATATGGGCAACTGCACAAAGTTCCTATCTCTCCATTCAGATATTCTCAAAAATAGTGTTCATACAGCATTAGACGTGGGGTCAGGGTTACGTTCCCCCTTACAGCCAGCACTTAGGTTACTGATGCACATAGATTGTCCAGCTTTTAAATGTTAAAATTTTCAATGTGTCAACGTTTTCACATTTCTTTCCTTGGTAAATCATTTTAGTCTGATAAAACTTCCAAAGCAGTTAGAGAGAGACTCAGCCAAAAGTTAAATGCACAGATCAAATTCTCTGCTGTGCCTAAATTTAATTGTATGGTACATGTAAGCATTTAATTTTATGAAGATGAGAATGGGATACCTTGCAATGAAAGGAACACTGGCATGAAAGTACTCAAATTTGCAGATTTAATGTGCTTCAAAATACATTAATTTTATCACCACAGAAGAGAGACTTATACCAGAACATCCAAGTATTAACTCTGATACACAGATATTCATTGTGGTAACACAGAAGTTCTCCCAACATCAGAAGATTTAGAGAACAGCTGTGAAAGTTAATTTTACACATTATCTAAAAATACAAGAAAATGATACCTATTCCTGAGGAAAGGATAGACTAGCATGAATTCCTGTGAAACGCTGAGTCTACTATTCAGATTCAAACAGAGCATCGTTTGAAATGCTGATATGTGAAGTAGATACAGAAGGGCGACAAAGTATTATTTTTCATAAGAAATGAAAGGACGAGCACATATGTCGCCACATCAACAAATCAATCCTGCACAATCGTGGCCTCCAATAGCAAGTCCTCCACCAAAATGGGCTTGTCTAAATCGACACCTTACTGAGCAAGTCAGGAGCTGGTGGTTTTCTTCTGGTTTGTGCACTCAGGATTTCTTCCAAGGGAATCATGGAATTAGTAAGATTGGAAAAGACCTCCAAGATCACACAGTCCAACTGTCAGATCAACACCATCGTGCCTGTTAAATCATGTCCAAAATTGCCACATCTACACATTTTTAGAACCCATGAAGAATGGAGACTCCCCCACTGCCCTGGGCAGCTTCTGCCAGGGCTTCATCACTGTCAGTAAAGAATTTGTTTTCTAATATCCACTTTGAATCTCCCCTGGTGGAACATGAGGACATTTCCTTTCATCAAGGAGTCAGTATAGAAAAAAACAACCCTACATATCAGTTTTCAGAAAGAGTATCATCTCTCACAGTACGAATAGAGAATAGTTTCAATTTTTGCTATTCTCTCAATTACATCTTCCTAGCTCTCCAGTTTTGAAGTTACTCTTTCATTGGAATATTTTTCCTTCTAATAGCTGGACTAGGGATCAGGCAAGTAGTCCAAGAGCCTTTTGCAAGGCATGCACTTCAGAATTCAGGTTCCTCATTATGCTACAGTACAAGATGCAGATTTCCATGTTATTATCGCTCCTATTCTTCTTCATATACACTTTATGCAATTGTAAAAAACTATAAACAGTCAGCAAGAGAACTGCATTTTTGATGCCTTAAGTAGTCCAGTATCTCTCTTCCAGAAGAAAAATTCAGTAGTGAAGACGATTCAAAGAATGGAGAGACCGTAAAAGTTTAAATATAAAGATTTAGACACTGTAATTATATAAATGGAATCTTAATTCATAGTACTCCATGGAACAGGAATTGAGTTGTGGATCACCTTAGTATATAAAAAAATATATCCTCAGTGTCGCTTTTAGCCGTAATTTTAATCACCTTAAACTCAATTCACTAATAATTCCAATTAAATATTTATTATCTTTACAGACACTCTTTATGTTCAGGTATATTTGAATTTGTGGTAGTTAGTTATACAGTTCTTATTCCTTTGCCTTATTTTCAAATTTCTAAGAAATAGTTTTCCATCATTCCTTTTCTTTTCCTCTCTCTTACCTCCTTTGGTCTCCTTATTTCTCCTGCCATTACATGACCTTCTGTATGCTTGCGTACGCATACAGCTTTGCCTCCCTCTTTGCAGTGTTGAGTTCATTCTGTTATAAAACCGTGGCCAGGATCCTCCCCCGAGACCCTCCTCGTCTTCCTTGGCCTTTTGCGCTCCTTCACATTCCCACTGCAGCCCCTGCAGCACAGCTGCTCCCACCTGAGGCTCCTATCTCAGCCCACGAACATTGCTATCCACTACTAGCTGAGAAAATACTTTCTGGATTCCTCCTAGAATCCTTTCTCTTCCTGTTTCTAAAAGTATTTAGGTACATTTTAAGATTAGATCTAATGGGATTTGCATAATCATGGCTTTCAGCCAATCTTACTTTTAATTGTTCTGGCTTTATATTTTTATTTCTTAGTAATGAAAGAAGATTAAAGGTTTATAATCATCCTAAATTGCCATTCTGAGCAGAAGGTAAAAGTTGGTTCTGTAGAGAGTGAGCACTGCTGAAATCTTTAGTGAACTGACAGCTCTTACAATTGGTATCCACGTGATGCTGATTTTCAATGGCACTTAATATGTTCATTTAAATACTGGTTTTAACCACCGCGTAGTAACAGCATGAGACGTCATTAAAACTATAGTCTTCACATAGCACTAAGCAAGTAGTTTGGAGAGTTCCTGTGTATTAAATTTAATAGGTTTTGAGTAATTATAAGGATGTCCACTACAATATGCAATGGCCAAACTATCCTCTCAGCAAACATACATTCATAGAACAATTTATTCTAACTTTCTAATCATCCAATTGACTCATAATATGGTTGTCCAAATGCAACTCTGACTTGTTTCTCCAGTCTTATTAAATCTTTTCACAAAACCAATCTGATACAGTACTGACTTGGCTTACTGTGCAGTGTTCTAGTACTTCATGAGAGAAAAATAAAACTAAAATTGTAATTCTCTAGAAATGTTCCTACACGCTACAACCTCAATATCAAAGTTAAATTTCAAAAAGGTTCCCGATGTGGTTGGCATTCACCGTGCCACAGCATGCAACAGACTTAGGAGATCTCTGATGTAATTTTCATTCTGACTCCTGTTTTATGTTGCATTTGTTTTTTCCTCATGCCTGGGATTTCAATTTCCTTACAACAAGTCTTAAAAGTGTTATAAAAATGTTAACAGTATGGAACATGCAGTGGTAGTCTAATCTCTAGGGGTATCTGGAAGTCAATAAGGCAATCTTCTTGCCACATATAAAGGTTTTCTTTCTCACTAAAAGGTTGTCCAAAGACCTTAGAGGATCTGCAGACTTTAAACACATGACTGTCATCTGATTTTCTTAATTTCTTACATCTATTAATACAGACAATATCCATAAGTACCATTTTACGGCAACAACTTCCATTACACTTGAAGTCTCCTCTGTTCTCTCAGCTCTACTAAACAATACTCAACAAGGATTGCGTAAGTGAAACTAGCTTACAGTTTTGGGGATAATAGATTATGTTTCTACCAGTGCCCCCAAATTATAAATCTTCTGTTGCTTCAAACCTAACTCCTATAGTTCCGTAGATGCTTGTAAAATGAAAATTTGAACTTCATTAGAAACATAAATGCAAAAAATATTTCATTTGTGAGATTTCAAGTCCCTACAGCATATTCATAGGTACCACTCAACCATAAGAAGAAAGCATGATCCGAGACCACCTCCTGTACGAAGACAGGCTGAGAGGGTGGAGTTATTCAGCCTGGAGAAGAGAAAGCTCAATGCTGAAAGGGGCTCCAGGAAAGCTGGGAGGGGCTCTTGATCAGGGAGTGCAGGGACAGGACTAGGGGAAGGGTTTGAAGCTGAAAGAGGGGAGATTTAGATGAGATTTTAGGAAGAAATGTTTTGCTGTGAGGGTGGGGAGGCCCTGGCCCAGGGTGCCCAGAGCAGTGGTGGCTGCCCCATCCCTGGAGGTGTTTCAGGCCAGGTTGGATGGGGCTTGGAGCCCCCTGATCCAGTGGGAGGTGTTTTAAGGGTGTTCTAATGGTGATTTAATAATACCTGGTATTTCTATGCTCCAAAGATAAATACTTGTTATTTATACATTCCAAGTGGTATCTGCTAGTTGTAGTTTCTGGAAATCTGGCACCCTGCAGCCAGCAACTGCTCAGTGTTGGAACACGTTGTTCATCCAATAGAACGCTCAGTATATATTGTGCCTATCAAATATTATGCACAACCAGTAGCAACTTCAATATAAGGACAAGTATAGAAGGTAAGATTAAGGCTTATCACCTTATTTTCATCTCAGTTTCACACGTTAACAGCTTCTTTTACATTATTTCTATCTGAAGATCTCTTATAACACTTTTGTTCTGGTTCCTGAAAGCAGAACAATGAAGTCCCTGAAGGACCATACGGAACGCAAGAGAAGAACCGCACAATAAAGATTAAAAGAAGTTGTTGAGCTGGGGAAGGGGGGGCACAATGACCCACCTAGATTTAACTCTATGACAGTCCTGTTATTTTAATACATGAATTGGATCACTATCTCATACTTTGGAGCAGCCACTTTTCACAGTTCTGAGAATGTTTATCTTAGGTACACGTGTTCCTCACTGAGTATTTGAAGTGCTACAGGGACACAGCCACGTCTGCTAGAAATTTTCATTCCATTCTATAGTGTGCTCTCTTTGCCAAGACGTAGTGGGCAAATATGAACTCATTATTAAACCCCATAATGGATCATATGAGAAAATGGTCACTCAATATATTTACGGTGCTATTTTTAATGTGATAGTTTTCATAATTAGATCGGTCCGATTTGGAATATTAGAGGTGGATAAAACTGAGCTATTTAGCAAAATATTAGCAGCACAGGGACATGCACATTGCTTAGTGATTTATTCTCTTTTTGAAAAATCACTCTTCATCTCTCCAAAAGGGAAAATTCTATGTAGTAACACAGAACTTTGGATCTTAAACTCAATTGGGCAAATCTTTACCTCCTATAAGTTGCTTCAGTTTCACAAGCATCAAGGGAAATAGAACTATTGTCATCAATTGAGTCTAGGACACTCCTTTTGTTAAATGAAATCATCCCATCTAGCACAGCACTTTAACAAGTTGAAGCAGAATTACGGGTGCAATATCTCACCATGAAGAATTTCCAAGGTTTGTGTAATACTCTGTTGACCTGCAGTTTCCTCCAAGATCGTATTTCTCTTTTGTCAATAAAACACATTTTTCAGGAAATCCCTTACTTCAGTCTGTTAACAAAACATTTTTGTTCAAGTTCTGATCACATTCCATCAATACAAACTATGGTGAGACCTTTGATTTAATTTGCTAAAAACCCACTGCAATTTAACAATACCCATCTGTAATTCTGCTGATAAAACATATTCAATTCAGGCTTTCTGTCAATAAATAATGAACTTGTTGGAGAGAATAAAAGCCAAGAGACAGAGAGTTTCATTTTGCTGGAAAAATGTACTTTATATAAGATTGTAGTAGAACGGGCATGACCCCAGGTTCTGTGAGCATGTCCACTGCTGCACTTCTAAGAGAATCTCTCATTTCCACTGTCTGGATAAAAGGGCTCAGGTCTTGCCAACAGCAACGCAGGACTGAAAAGAAAATTTAGTTTGAATTCGGGGGGTGGGGGGGTGTTTTGGTTGTTTTACTATCGTCTTGATTTCACTAAATACGAACAGAAGAGATATTCTCATTGTTTTATTTCTAAAAGAATAGAATTGAAGGCAAGCCTAAAGCACGTGCACTCTACTGTAGGACTAAATGAACTTAGATGGGGATGAGATCTTGGGGAGAAATGTTTTGCTGTGAGGGTGGGGAGGCCCTGGCCCAGGGTGCCCAGAGCAGTGGTGGCTGCCCCATCCCTGGCGGTGTTCCAGGCCAGGTGGGATGGGGCTTGGAGCCCCCTGATCCAGTGGGAGGTGTTGGGGGTTGGAGCTGGATGATATTTAAGGCCCCTTCCAAACCAAACCATTGTGTGATTCTATGATCTTCAGAAGGAGTAAGAAACTTAAATTATAAAATGAACATATTTGCTCGCAGTCCATCTTTCCCACAGCCAAGCCATTGCAAGAATATTACTGGAGTTCAGGTGTTACCATGCCCAACAGACTCCCAGGCAAATAGAAATGTCCTGTTATCCATTCTTGACCAGGACAAATTGCAGAGGTTCATCAGTATCCAAGAGCAAAACACTGCATTCCCACACAATAACAGGATATTAATATTTTGAAGATTTTAAATGACCAGTCACGGTCTGTATAAATTACACTAACAAATATATCTTTGTAAGTAGAGGCAGTGATGTGCAGAGGATGAGTACTTAAGATACTGTCCTTATTCCTTAAGAAATATTAATTCTCAGGAGACTTAACATTTGAAAGCAAGCATACTTGAATATGATTGAAATGATTTCCACTCATCTGACAACACAAACAAGATGCTTCACGTGAGTGCGGCTGTGTACATGAATACAGTTCTATGCCATTCCACTAACCTAGTTGTCTTCATAAATAGCATTTTGACATAAATCTACTAAATTCAAAGAAATGGGAAGAAAATAGAAATATTCTAAATATATTACAGGCATGTAAATAACGTGCACACAAGGATGTTATGTATGTATGATTTATATGTATACAGACCCGCTATACTGTGTCAATATTATGCATGCAGAAAGCTAACAACAGTTTGCAAAGTGCTCCAGCCAACTTATAAATAGAAATTAAATTTTCTTGTGTACTTAAAAGTACCATGCTTGCTGGAGGTAGTAGACATAACAATTTTTCTGTCTGCAAAAATGAAAATTAGCTGTAACTTGGTCGAGCTGAAGAACCTGAAGTTACTTTGTGTTGCCCATGTGCAATAAGGAAAATGCAGTCGTTTTAGCTGTTTGGCTGGAATAAACGTGTTATGAGCAAAATGGCCTTAAACTGCATGAAGACAGACATTCCCCAGATGCCCAGGTTTATGCCAGTCGCTTCACCTAAAAATCACATGTGGTGTCGAGTGTTCTCAAGAGCAGATACAGGACTATTTAATTTTGCCCCCATCTAGGAACATGTCTGATAGAAGTTACGTAACCCCCCTGGATTATTGTACCCTTGGGGTTAGGAGGAGGCACACTAACACTGAACAGAACTCTTTAAAAGAATGTTTCTCTGTTAATTAGTAAGAACTTTTCTCATATAGTTTTGGTTGGGTTTTTTTTACAAATATGGGCCCCAGTGATCTGACACTTTTGTTGAGAGCTCTTGTGCAAGCTTAAGATTTTCAATTTTTAGATTGAGGAAGACCTCTTCAACGCTCATATAGTTCATGGAGTACTTTGAGAGTTACTTTCAATGACACAGAGCACAGAGGTCACAAAGGTGTTCTTTTAACGTTGTAAATGTAGCAACAGAAATTTGACAGATTTTATTTAACAGCCTTAACCGCTCATTTTAGCTTCTGCTTCTCAGCCTTATCTTTATCTTCTATAAATTATTGTGAAAAATGATTTTTTTTTACTACTAGGCACTAGGGTTGTTCTTACACTGCTGTGTTTCACCATATCCACAGGCACATTTTCCTGTGACAGCACTGGATGAGACTGTATTCTCTGTAAGGCAATAGGGAAGTTATTTCACTTTACGTAAGTTCTGTTTAAGTAAAAGCATGATGAAAACCAGCTACGTATGCTACAAAAACTGGGAAATTTTTGCACACATATAAGCTTCCTCAAGAAGTTAGTGATTATTTCTGCGTTATATGACTTTTTGCTGCATTAATGAACAGTTCTGTAGTTACAGAATATTATTAGCTGCTCTAAAACTATAATAAATACAATTGCTGATCGACAAGGGACTGGATGTATTCCTAGCTGTTCTCCAGAACCTGGCAAACACTTTTGATGCTCTGACCTGCTGGAACACTGCAGACTACTCTTTCCTTTCCTTGTACAAATATCAGAGCTGTCAGAGAGCTGAAACATGTTCACAGATAGAAAGAAACAAATTGCTGACCTAAGCACCATTTCTAGGTCCTGAACCAAGGCTTTTTCAACATGAATCTAACTTATTACAACATTTGTTGACTGACCCACCACGCTGGCCCAAGCATTAATGTTAGCTTGGAAATTAGAGTTGACAGAGTTTATTCTAGGAGCTGATTAATTAAATGTGTTTCCTGGCAGATCCATTAATATCAACACAGCATGGCTTATATATTGACACAGTGAGAGAAATTGCTTTCAACAATAGAGCTCTGTTGACAAAACAGTGTAGCATTTGGACCATTAGTAACAGTACATGAATCTAACTTCTCTATCAGTTGTAATTTTGCTGACAAAACCCTTTAGTAACAAGAAGAAAAAGGGGCAGGGAAAATACGAGATATGCAAATGTGAATTAGACATTTAATATATCGTTCTGAGGTAAATGTGAGCAGAAAAACATCATGGAAGCTGGAAGTGAAGGATCGATTGGAGGGAGAAGAAAATACCAAAGAAATCCTGCTCATGAAGCAATCAACTAAAATTAACTTTGTTAATTAAAAAAAAAAGTAGGAAAATTAAAAATATGTACGGAAAACTAGAATTCTTAAATCCAATCTTCATTTTGAGAAACATAAGTGAGATGCTCAAGAGAAGCTGATACCAAGGTATTCTGTTTGTGTGATACGTTGCCAGTTGATTTTATTGCACACAACCTATAACAGCAGCTGAAGAATTCTCTTTAAAATATGGTTAATAAATGTACTTTTTTAAATCACACAGATATAGCCCCCAAACCTCCTGAAACAAATATTCTCATTTCTCGGCCACACTCATCGCTGCACACAGACATCCTGATTGAAATTGCTTTTATGCCCAACTCCTTCCTACCACTCAAGGAATGAAACTCGCATCCTTACAAACTCTTGAAGATAATGAGACCCTAAACAGGTCAGCAAAAATGAAGGTCGAATATGAGATCTCTGCACTAAAAAGAGTGAACTATTACAATCTGAGGAAGAGTTGGTAGAAAGATCTTTTCACCAATCCCCTAACAGGTAATCCAGTCACCTCTGGAAGAGAACAAATCCCTGTGAGTCACTGAGGGTTTCTATAGAAGAAAAATCGGATCAAGAACTTGAATCTTGGTTCAATTTCTTCTGTGATGTAAGTTCACATGGTATATTTATATGTACATAGAGGTAAGTATGTGTGTAACCTTTTTTTTATTGAGCTGCCTGACAAGTTGAAGTAGATATTCAAGCAAACAAGAAAGTATTGTAAGCGACAAATATCGTTGACGATGCACAGCAAAGAAGGTGAGAAAAAATAGTCACAAATCAGCAGGTCCATCCAAATAGGATTTTGCCTCATATTTTCACAGCATCTGGCATGAACAGTTTCTTGCATTCTATTAATTAGTTTTATTTCAAGGGATAAGTCCTAAATACGCGCGTCCGCGTTGCAGAATGTGCTCCTTCGGTGTCAGTATGCAGTGCGTTCTGCGTGAGCGTGCCTGTTGAAGCAGGTGAAGAAAGAGAAGGCTGAAGCTGAGGTGCAACAGATTCACCACTCAGCTCTGAGATGAAGATGACACAAACTCGGTGTAACTGGCCAGCCACATGCCCACTGGACAGAAAAACCTCTGGCAGCTCTGAGCTGGCGCAGGAGCCGGCTTGCTTACTCCTATCAAGAAGGGTACATCGCAGGGCAGCAAGGAGAAACAGCAGACAGCCCCAGCAGCAGCACCTCTACTAACCTTATCGCATTATTGACAAAATTTTGCTTAAAATCACTTCGATCTTATTCTAGGCTACACCCAGACATTATGAAATGAGTCCTGTGAGCAAATTGCTTCACATGGTTTCTTTATCATCTTTTGATCCTGATCGGTGTTTTCTAAGCGCATTGTAAATTCACATCAGGATACTCTAAGTATGGAAAGCACTCACATGTGATAAAGTCAGTGTTGTAGTGATATGGAAAAATACTGCATATAATGATGTATAATATGAAGATATGTATGTACAGGATATGTTCAGAGTGAAAGTCATTTTCATTCCTGTTCTTACGCTAGTCTGGGAAAAGAATAGAAAAGACAATGGCTCAAGCCCTCTTTTAACATAATTGAGATATTTACAGAAACCACATTATCCACGTAAAAAAAAAATCAACCAAGAATATTTCTTACCAGAATTTCAAATATATTAAATAGAACCGATTATTGGTTTATTTATTTTAAAACACAGATGATAGGACTACAAGTCAGACTCCACTTGCCTTTCCACTTACATGTGCTATTCTTCAGTAGAATAAATAAATAATAGCCTTTCCTCTTCCATTTTCCAGGTTCCATTTTAACATGAGCCAAATGAATAATTCAAGAGTATAGCTGCTTAGCTGCTCTCTGACATACTACCATGCTATTTCTTTCTACTTGTAACTCTGGTTACACTGTTGACATCTTAGTGGCAAATAAGTAAATTATTTCTTTTAATTCACACACTAAATCAGAAGAATTCTGTTCTTCCTTGTTATAAACTAACTTCAGCAAATATATGTCACACGGAATGGCCAAGTATTCACCCATTCATCTTAAATTTTGCAATGGAAGCCAATTAGATTCCCTTCAAAATGAGAGTGTGTTGGTAGAGGATTTTAAATCGACTTGCAGAAATAGTTATTGGACTGATTTTTGGTGACCTGTATTACTGAAAAGGTGTGCGCCTGAGAGATGTACAGCTGCTGGGGTGGATGCTGAAGGTGAAGGAGGTTTGTTCATGGTCATCTGGTGGCTTTCAATGAGGTGTGTCAATGAATGAAGACTGCTGGTGGTTTTAGTGCACTTCCTAGTACTCCTGCAACGATTTCTCCCATTCCTCGCTGTGTCTTAGTACATCCACTGTCTAAATTAGGACTTTCAGAACAGTCAGAGATTCTCAGAAGAATGGTCACAGAATGTTAAAAATATATGATTGATTAAGTACTGGCAGAATAAGAGCTTTAATCAAGACAGAAATGTAGAAGAATGACAAATACATTAAATGTATAACTCTCACTTTGCACGTCAAATTTAAGGCAGAGCCTTCAGGTTTCCTAAATTGTCATTGAAATTACAGGGAGTGTTTTTCCCCTCAGTACAGTCATTCGCCTCTCACAACGCAACACTAGAAACACGGAATATTTCTCTCAGAAATCCTTTTTTTTTGGAGATATCCAGCTTTGATTTATTCTTCGTGATTTACCCTCCCTGATAAGTGGAGGTAAGTAGCACTGGAAGTCCATAGACAGTTTTACGTGCGAGCCTGTTCTGTACTGAACAGTTCTTAAAAGGGTTTGGGTGCTGCCACACAGCTATCAAAAACATTTTAAAGACTTCTACATCCAATTTCCTCACAATCTCACGATATTGTACGAACTGATTAAGCGTTTGCATAATACAAGCAATTTCTATGTGTTCCTCCACATCTTAGCACATTTATTAGAATTCCATTCTCATGCTTGTGACAAAAGGTTTTTAAACTTCCCAACAATCAGAACACTGTTTTTCACCCATGGGGAAGCCTAATCAAGAAGGTGCTGAGATCTTCCCTGAATGGCCTCAATTCTTGAAGCAATCAGCAGCAAAGACATGTGCTCAGCACCTCAAGAAACCAGTCTATGGGAAAGAAATGTTAAGATGCGTCATCTGATGTTTGAATAGACAAGCGTTGCTGCTCGTTTCAGGGTTACTTGGGTATTTAACAGACACACCATAGAGTTGCAAGTGCTTGCCAGCTCCACAATTCAGACTACAGGCAGAATCCTAAAATTGAGCACGTAATTAAGGCTATGGTTCAGAATTTTAGCCTTCATAAGCACTTTGTCAATTGTTAGACTTCAGTACCCCTGATGCTAACAATTTGAAGTCATAAATCGGATAATTAGAGGCACAGAAAAATTCCATCTCCCCTTTTTTGTTCTGAAAAAGTAGGATGGAAAACCTAACAGGGGAAGCTTTCTCATAGTTCAGAACAGACTAATACAATCTGTTGGGATTTGGGTATTTCTGCATTTCTATTTCTACATTTCTGTGCCCTTAACAAAAGTACAGAGGTGGAATTCAACTATGCAGATCGCTTATTTTTAAGAGACATCCAATTATTCCAAGTAAAAGTAGCTTAATATATAAATCCAAATCTTAGATGAAAGGCGTTCTTTTGTTTGAATCAGTTAATCTGTAACAAAGTTGGTAATTCAGAAGATACTCTGCAAACTTCTAAAACTTTCCAGGTATATGACAAAATCTTTCAACAACGTAACTAGAAATGATAATCAGGTTTCCATAGTGACTTTTTTTCTAATTCAAACTTCACTGCAACATGCTATCAAAGAACAGAAAAAATGGCTTTTTTGGAACAAAATGGTAATCTTGAAAGTTTGGTTTAACCTCTCTTCAGTGCAAGAGTTTGACACACACAAAACAGTCTACCCTAAATCCAACATATCCCTGTGAGAAAGACACAGAATAAACCCAAAACCTGTTTCATTTCCCACTAAATCACAATAATTCAGGATTTATATTACTGTACTGTTTAGTTATAATCCATATACACAGTTTTAGTTTTCTGATTATTTAAAATGTTTAATTATTGTCATTAGAGGTATTTATCTGGGAAGAAAAGCTCCCACATGTAATCAAAACAAAATCCCTATTTAGTACCTTATTTAGTATCTAAACACCAAAACCTAAGAAACATATCCTTAATTCTTACTATAGGAAGATGTTTCACCTCCTGGACAGACTCAGAGTTCTCCACTAAGTGGACAAGAAGTCTGTCCTTGATGTGGTACCTAAAATGGTTAAGGCTAGCTGAGAGGGTTCCCGACTTGTGTAGATAGCGCTATTAGGAACATCATTAAACTATAGCTTAATATTAAATTAGAAATTAAATCAAGTAAATAAAGCACAGAGTGACTGCTCAGAACTACCTGTGTGCAAACCATAGGTTCCTTTTGCTCCAAGAGGTGCTGGCTCCTTATACAATCATAGAATCACAAGGCTGGAAGAGACCTCTGAGATCACCCAGTCCAGCTGTGCCTGTCCCCTGCTAAACCCTGTCCCTAAGGAACTCATCCACCCATCTTTTAAACACCTCCAGGAATGGTGACTGCACCCCCTCCCTGGGCAGCTGTGCCAATCCCTGACCACCCTTTCAGGGAAGAAATTCTTCCCAATGTCCAGTCTGAACCTNAGCACTCGAGGTTATGATCCCTGTAAGAGAGGTTCTCAGACTCTGCATTATGGAGCCTTTTATTGGCATTAACGCTATGAAGAAAGATGTGCCAGCACAGATAATGTGATGCTGGGCATCCCCAGCCGCAGGGCACGGAAGGGATTCCTAGCCAGGGTACAGCTGGCTGTATGGGCTGCCCCATTCTGGTATTTGTGGTTTTGTAGCATTTTCTTAGAAGAAAACAACTCTGTTTGTTCCTTCTGTCAAATGAAAAGGATGTTCACGTGAGAACTTGCTACTGCAGCTCCAGATGAAGGCAGGGATACAGAGCTGGTGTGATCACCGGTACCAAATGGAACCTACAGGCTCCTCTTTTACCCTCAGCTGCTGGGATTCATCCTGCAGCCAGGGAACGTGCGAAGGTCTGACGGCTGAGCTGCACGCGCTGCCAGCCAGGTGTGTGGCTGATCAGGGTGCTCCATATGGATTACTAAATTCCCAGTGGAACGGGGCCTTCCTGCTTGGAACCCACAACAATTATAACACAGAAACCTTAGCTTTGTTTCTAGCAACACTACAATCCTCAAAACCCTTCCTCTGAGTCTGATAAACACAACAGTTTTTAAAAATATGAACTTTAAATACGTGCTGGAATGCATTTCCAAATACAATCTATTAAATGCAAATTAGCTTAATTTTTCTAAAAGTCAAAACACACCTGCGTTTTTCTCACTGTTGCTGTATCTTTTAATTTTTACTTTATTTTATCTTTAATTAAGGCTACTTAAATTCTCCCTTTCTACTTAGGTTGTATCTTTGTTGTTTTACAATAGATGGCCCTCAGAATTACGACCAGAGATAAGCACATATCAAAGACACAATTCACACACTCCTAAAGAGGACGGAAACACAAAAAGACCTCAGAAGAATATAAAGAACATCCTAAGTTTTTGGTGTGCTGACTAGGAAAATGCAAAAGGGAATGAGGAAGAATGGTACAAAATTGGAACAGTAAGACTGCCACGTGCTTTCGCTAACATTTATGCAGTCTGGTTCATATACAGCAACATGAAGAGTACGGTGGAACACACGAGACTGATTTCTGCTC
The DNA here is from genome assembly GCA_013389885.1 of Geococcyx californianus. Lineage (NCBI taxonomy): Eukaryota > Metazoa > Chordata > Aves > Cuculiformes > Neomorphidae > Geococcyx > Geococcyx californianus. Next base: position 78,319 of record VWPV01012996.1, read on the forward strand.
CTGACTCTGACCTTCTAAAATAGTTTTACTAAATCTCCTTTCTTTGATTAAGATTTTCATCTGCAAAATGGGATAATGACAAACAACTTCCATCCAAGAACTGTTGAAAAACAAACCATGGAACAGCCAGGCATTATTTATCTATTTACTTTTAGTTTAGATAAAAGAAAAAACTCTTCTCAAATCACTGCAAGTGACACAGTTGGGAGGTAATATTTTACATTTTCTAATACTTCAAACTGACTAATGGTAAAATAAAAATATGAACAAAGAATGTAGTGTTTCTTTTGGGTTTTCTTTACATGGCTTGACAACAAAACCTCATTTTTTATTAAAATATAATATAAACTAAATATCTAAACAATCCTGAATTATATGTATATATAGGTAACATAATCTTTATTCAATTTTGAACATCTACAGATACTAAAAGATGGTGGTGTGTGACATATATGGACACTCTTTACAGTCCTAAAATATGTAATTACTATGGTTATATCTTTAGCCTATGACAGACAATGTATCTATAAAAAGGTCTGTTTTGTGTGTTTAACAAATAAGAGTGTGAACAGCTTTAAATGCCACAGCAATTTTCTTAAAATAGATGTAAATTGCTGAAGTTTGATGTATTTCTAAAAGAATTCAGTGATCGTTAAAAAGCTTTCAGTTTCTTAAAACAAAAAAGAACAGGAAAACCATCCTTTCATTCCTTTCACATCATATTCAGGTTTTAATAGCTAATGTTGAGCTCCTCCTATAATCAAATGACTGAAAGAGACAGGAAAAAGCAAGCAGAGAACATATTTTTCTCAGGGGCGTTACAGTGCTGCGCTTTAATGTTGAGAGTGAGAAAAGAGAATTTGAACTCTGTTTATTCGAATGACCTGGAGTTCTCACTCTTTACACTGATCTACTAATATTTCCATAATTTTCAAAGGTGTGGTACGCCAATCATTTCTTGAGCTTCTTAAAACATCTGTCACCTTGCATAAAATTGTTAACAGGAGAATTAGAGGGAGCTGAAGAATCAGGCCAGATGTTCCGGTTTTTCTTCGTCATGGACCAAGTCAACTACTCATTTCGCGTTTGACGGTTCTCTTCCCAGCTTTACACGAGCAACTGGAAGGCCAAAGAAGTCACTGGGCGCACGTCTAACACAGTCGTTGACCTGCTATTAGGAATACATTTTAAAGGTGAAAGTAGCAGTCAATTTGAATAATTTTCAATAACAATTAACACTCAAATACGAATTAACAACTGATCACACACAGACCTTTCAGAAATGAAGCATCAACCTACCTTCACAGTGAAAACGTTATTACAGGGAGGGAGAAACTGGCTTTTAATATCTGACCCTGCTTCTACCTTCTGAGCATTCTTTCTGAGTTTTGATGGAAGCTCTGTGTTCATCCATGCAGGCCTCCTGGCGTTTCCATCCAACTTGCTGCTCGTTGGGATCAACTGCTCTAGTTTTCAATTGGGAAAACCCCAGAACTTCTGAAATAATAACGCTGAGACCAGGAGACCTTCCAGACACATTAATTACATCTAACAACCTATCCACAAACACAGCAAATTTCATTTTCTTGTCAGAAATAGCACGTTGCCCACATCCAAATTACACAGAAAATCGATTCCCTAAACAGCGTAGACCAGTGGCACTGCTGGGTTTTGCATCAGCGCACGCTGCTCACAAGTCTCTTGCCAGAACAAACACCACTGGAGAATCAAGAGTTCTGCTTGCAAGCACACAAATCAGAAAATGGGACTGAGACAAATGTACCAGTCTAAATTGTTCTTTGAAGATTTACATCTAAAGCCTAAATCTAAATTTAGATTCTTGTACTCTTCCAGAATAAAAAATAAATATATATATATATATAAAGAAGGAAAACTTTCCTCTTATTCAGAAGTACCAGGATCTTATTTAGTGTTTGGAAGGAGGCCACTACTGAATGCAGGAATTTGTGATGGAAGGGCTTCCTCAGAGTGCAAGTAGTGTTTGTTTTTGTTCTTTCCTAGCAGGAGTGATTCAGGTGTAAAATACTGGTAAACAAGTTTCTATTTGTACAGTAAAGATTTTTCTCAGGAGTGCCACCGGCCAATAGGAAGAAGTAACAGAAGAGTTTTATTATGTGTAAGTATCACTTATATCCATTTCAATTTCAAAGGTGCCTCTATGATATCTGTTTGAATCAGTGACAGATCATGCAGTTTGGATAAATTCCTCGAGGAAGTTTTACAGAAGGCAAACCAGGATCAACAGGGTCCTGATCAGGACCTATTCAACACAATCTGGAACTCAGTTTCTTGCCTCCATTGGGTCAACTGGCAGCATTAATTCCATTTTCAATACTATCTTCTCTACCATTACCATCTTGCCTACAGCTTTAGACAACTGAATAAGACCCTTGCATGAATAACTTACAAAAGGCTGTTTATCCGAATACAACTACAAATTTTAGAAGTTCTACCCTTCCTCCCTCTGAACCATTTGCAAAACCACTTCCACATTCTTTCTTAGTTGTTTGGGTTTTCTCCTCTGTTCTTTGGAATGAATGGAGGCTTTAGCTGTCTGTCTGCAGCACCTTAAAACACTCTGAAGAAATAATGACATTCAGGATTTAACGTCTGGTACACTGTATTCTCATTTAAAAGCAATAATTCTGGGCGTGAAAAGAAGAATTTAGAAGCATCTCCTTCTAGTTTAATTTCTAACTGGATAATATATTTCAGCAGTCCCCTTTTGCTTTCACAGAGTGGAGAAGGATACTGTATAGTTACATGATATGATGTGTGTCTCTCTCACTTATTTTTTTTCCCCAATACATACAGGTTTTTAACATTGGGTCATGTCAGATAAAATAAATACAACTTTATTAACAAAAATGACGTGCTTTCCAGAGCATCAAGAATGTATATGTCTACATAAAAATAAAACAAATTAATTGCTTGGTTTTGGCTGTGTTACTATATTTGCTCAAAAAAAGAATGCTTAACTTCAGCAATACCGTCACTTTAAACCAGAGCCATGGTAATATGTGTTTTTGTATGAGAATAATACATTAAATTAATAACCACTTTACAATCACACAGATTTAAAATATTGCTTACCCATAGCACTAAGAGGATTCCTTTCATCTTGAAAGAATATTTAAAAATTAAAATATGATTTCACAAGCATTAATCTGTTTCTTGTGCAGGCCCATAAGGCACATTCTAAGTGCATTAATGCATCCCTGAGCTGGTGGTTTATAAGCTAAGATGAGGTTATAATGAGCCACTTCCTAACAATACAATGTAATTCTATGTTATCGCTATGTATCTTTGCTTGGGAGCAGTATGGAACTCTCATAAAAGAAAGAATTATCAGCAACTTAAAATACAACAAAGTATAAAGTTCTATACTGTCAGCCTTTACAGATCATGAGTTGTGTGATATTTACTGCACATATAGCCTCGCTTTCCTTATCAAAAATTAGTCTAAATCACATGCACATTCATAAAACATCCCACTTCAGGGTCTTTCCACAAATGAAGATTGAGGAAAAAATGTTGTGCTTTATATTATTGTGCTTTATAATGCATGCTGCTGGTTTGGACCTCAAAAGCCTTTTGACCAACTCAGTGGCACAGAAGTGGACGAGACCTCACGTAAGCTTCCTAAGGTCTTCACTGGCCACTTAGAGCTGTGTTAAGGCTCCCCCTCAGTTAAAATGGTTCTGCATCCACCTATTGCAGCTGCTCACATCTCTGATAAGAGAGGGACTGTTCTAACAATCAGTGCACCACAAACTGTTACGGTGTCTCTGTGATCGCTGTCCCTAATAACGGCCTCTGCCCTCTGGGCTCCGTGTGAGCACGCACCTACAGCGCTGAAGTACCAGACTGCAAAATAGGGCCCCTTCCTTTAAGGAGTTCACCATTCCTACACATTCTTTAAACAGAAGTGAAAATAATTTTACGTTCACCAGCAGAGACAGTTTTATCTGCTGCTTCACCAAGAGCATTCCAGAACCAGCAGCATTTATTAGTTTTGTTGACCAAAACCCTCACGTTCCTGTGTCATTATAAATCAGAAACAATAGTAACTCTACCACAACAATTGCTTTTCCAGTTCCCTCACTGTGCCACCCTAAACTAATGATATCACCATTAGGTCAGGCTGATCCAGTGGGAGGTGTCCATTCCCATGGCAGGAAGTGGAACTGGATGGGCTTTGAGGTTCCTTCCAGCCCAAACCATTCTGTTTCTATGATTCTATGATTATGTGTCGTTGTCCAGGACATAAACTTAATTGAATGTGTAATTGCTGTTAATATGAAAGTTTTAAGACACCTACTTCCACTTTAAAGAGGTTTACACAAATTATCCTTGCCACACCTCCCTGAAATTACCTATTCTATAATTGCGATAGAGACAGAGGTTTATTCATGCAAAGATAATAGAGGAGAGAAATGCACACGAGTTGTGCAGCGCTTCCACTTCAAATGGTAGAAAGTCTTCTTACCAGAAATGTTCCTAACCTCAGCACAAAGTGCTAGTTTGTACTCTTCGTTAACAGCACAGGCCAGTGCCTTTGCACCCACAGCATGTGCTCAGGCTCCTATTTCCCATTTAACCTCCAAGGGATGCAGGACAACGCACTTTAATATTTACCATACAGAAAGATTCCAGGAATATTGGTTTTTCCATGTACACTTATCATTCCTTGATTATACCTGTGCTACCTTTTATAGCTTTCATGCTGCACAAACTGTAGGCTATTCAGGATAAGCCTTCTAGCACAGTGTAGCACTCCACCACATGCAGCAACTTCTTGTTACTGCAGGTACTGGATTTAATCCTTCTTCAAACGATTATCACTGCCACTGCTTCCAGCTTTACATATTTTAGGTTGGACATTAGGAAGAGGTTCTTCCCCCAGAGGCTGGTGGAGCACTGGAACAGCTCCCCAGGGAAGCAGTCACAGCCTGACAATATTCCAGAAGCATTTGGCCAAGGCCCTCAGCCCCACGGGGTGAATGTTGGGGTGTCCTGTGCAGGGACAGGAGTTGGGCTCAATGGTCCTTGTGGGTCCCTTCCAGCTCAGGGCACTCTATGATTCTATGATCCTATATATTTAAAAGTACTTTTTAGCCAATAATATCAGCTCACACAGACCACAGAGCGATGGGGTCCAACGCCCATACCCTCCCCAGCTGTGCATTTTAACAGCAGTTCCATTTGCAACCCCTCCTCTCGGAAAAGTGAAATTACTCCAGTCAGACTTTCAGGAAATGCCCTCTCCCTTCCCAGCCCCTGTGAAAAAGAGCTAGCAAGGAGAAAAAGAATCGAGCATGCAAAGATCTCTTGAATCCCAATGAGATGTGCCTTCTCCAAAGAAACAACAGATTTCTCCCTCTCAGCACACCAGGGAAGCTGTGGAGATGTGCTGGTTTGAAGCAAAGCAAACTCATTGCGCAGCTGGGAAAAAACCCCACGGTGGGCACAATCAAATCTTTATTTTCTTCAGAAACACATCAGACGCTTGTTTGTCCAGTAGATTTTCATCAAGAACTATTCCTAAATATAGCACAGTCTTCAGAGTAAATACCATATTAAAATATTTTAAATGTCAAACATATAAAATAATTATAGCATCATGTTGATTATGTTTTTATATATAACAGTTTCCTTCTGAATGGTACAAAAAAAAATTATGCAGTCTTTCAAGCCTTGTTTGCCTAACAAGCTAAAACTAAGATTATAGCACCATCTACTGATTTAATTCTTATTTTTTACTTAAATCACAATGCTGCTTTCCCTTTTAAAGCCAAGAATACTGCTAGCAGAAAACATATTTGTAGTAATATTGAACCTGTTTTCACAATCTGAGCAAAAACATCCCAGATGGCAACAATGTTTTTGTCTGTGAGTACATGCTAGGCACGCATGCCGCCAGCTATTCATTAAAATAAAACCAGAGGGTCAAAGAATCCGAAATAGCAAGAACCAATGGAGATGCAGCAGTTATTAAAACATCTTCCTGAATACCATTAGAGTCCAGACGGAGATCTGTAAAGGCGCGTCGCGCTTTGGCCCCAGTGAAAAAGATTAAAAATAACTTTAAAAAAAGAAAAAAAATAAGTCAAAACCCCTTGTCAAACTGAAATAAAAGTAATAGTAAAAAATAAAGAATCAAAACTTCTCCAGGGAGACACACACAACCCAAAAAAACTTACGCAAGGTAGAACAGCAGGGGATCTTAGGTGTGTATTTGAAATATTTTCTAGCTACATTTGCATTCTAAATTGTTGTGTTTCCTATGTTTGTCCCTTCTGTCTCTACTTTATTCTTATATAAGCTCTTAACTTCTTTCATTTCTTTAGCATTTAAAAGGAAGTTGAGCACCACATTCTTGGACTCTATCTCTCTTTTGGTACTCAATTATAAGGAGAGAATTCACAAAAATAGAACAATTTGACAGTAATATTGAGCAATGACATCACTTTAGCTTGAAAATATCAAGTCAAAATATGGAAAATCTCTGGAGTTCCATTTGTATTCCTGGTAGAATTTTAAATAGAGAGAAAATCTGGTTTATGAATTTGTGGTGTTGCATTTTATGAGATACATTTTTGTGCACCATCCATGAAGGTGAACAAGAATAGATAATGCTTGGCCCTAATGGAGCAGTCTACTCCAACACAAGCCCTGTTGGCACTTGCACTCTAACAGCAGTTCCAACAGCAGAAAAAACAGGAACACGGTATGTATACAGCAAATACATATGCTCCAGGCTGGGTGAGAAGTGTCATTTGATGGAATTAAAACCTACAGCAAATGATGCTAATAAGAAAAATTTCATATTAATATGGTTTAATCCTGGTTTGTCCATTCATCAAATTCATAGGCTTTTATTTACATGAGTAACGAATCAGATCATAGCATCACAGTATCACAGTATTGTAAGGTTGGAAAGGACCTTTGAGATCATCGAGTCCAACCTATGGCCCAACACCTACACCTACTAATCGTCTAAACCATGTCACTAAGTGCCTCATCCAAATTCTCTTTGAACACCTCCAGGGATGGTGACTCCACCACCTCCTTAGGCAGCGCATTCCAATGAACAATCACCCTCTCAGTGAAGAACTTCTTCCTAATGTCAAGCCTAAACCTCCCCTGGCGAAGCTTGAGACCGTGTCCTCTTGTTCTGTCACAGATCTTCATTAGTAGTGTTTGAAACGCTTGTGCATTCATATTTTAATCCTAATCTGGCAAAAAGGTTGTTTGTTTAAAAAATAAAACACAAATGAAGCACCACTAAAGAATACCAAGCTACCACAACAAACTTAAATCCAAGAAGGATAAAAAGCAAACAGCACATTTAGAATCCATATACTTTAAGCAGAAACCTAGGCTTTAAAATTAAGTTGGAAGCATGAAGTGTTCAGTTGGAAGCTGGGAATGCTGCAAAACCGGCCTCTAAGCATAATTTTTGTTCTTACTATTAAGATTTCCTCTAAAAAAAACAATTTGAAAAAGCCAGACCTAAAAAGATTTTCATTAACAACCGGGAGGGGAGGAGTTAAGTCAAGTCCTTGTAGTTTATTTACACTGAAGACATGAAGAAAAGGAAGCAGTACATGTAATTAATTGTTTGCTGTGACTTTTTCTCCAGCTAGATCTCTTCCAGAGGGTGCATAGTAAAAATTTTTTATGACCATGCAGGAGATGGACATTCAGTAGTGACCCGTGAAAAAATACTGCCTAATCACCTCATCAGCCTCAAGGTTTATACAAGTCTCAAAAATCCTGGGGTTTAAGCTTTTTAAAGAAGGAAATTTGTGGATCTGCAACAATATTCGTGAAGGCTTCTAATGAAATTATCCAAGTCCTAATGTCTTGTCAATGAAATGATCTGACAAGGTACGAGATCAGCGAGTGACAAAGGACAACGAGTGGCAGAAGACAACTCTACAGCAAGCCAGAGACATTCAGATCTTGACAAATCAGACAAGGAGAGGGGCATTACAGGTCATGCACACAGCTAAAAGTAACTGCAAACAGTTTTCAAACCAAAATCTTCCAGGCAGTGCAGCAGCCTGCAGAGGGAACTGTGAACCCCAAACTTCAGTGATAAATTGGACTTTTAGGAAACGCATCCCAGACTGTTTTCCCTTCCCCACGTGCCGCTACTGAAGCTGTAACACAATGCGAATGCAATTTGCACTTTAACCAGCTGTTTCAACCTGAGGCGATGTGAGATGATTTCCTATTCCTGAGCACTCCTTTCATGGATTCTCAGCAGTGTTAATGCTTTTCTGGAGTGCTACAAGGCGTTATCTGGCTGAAGGAAAGCAGGTATCTTCTACAGCAGTTTTGTAGCCTCTCCTTGTACCAAAGTAGGCAAATTCTTCTCCAAATGTTTCAGAGGTCACAAATCTAGAAAATAAGAGATCGAATTGCACGGTAGAAATAAGCAGAGCTCCCTGGGAATCTCAGCTGCCCTGGAGCTGATACAGTTTTCCTCAGTTTCATCACTGCTTTTTGTGTTAATCACTGAAACTTGGAAATCCATCACTTTTTGCCACCTACCTCCTTCGCTTTTCAGGTTCAGCCGTGTGGTCTCACGGCCAAGCTCCCTGGACTGCCTGACATTCCAGCAGTGGTTTTCCTGAGCTATGCCAACCAGCCAGCTCCGTACGAGTCACGAGCTCTGAGGCTCCTCAGCGCCGATTCTGTACTGTTAGGCTGATGCACATTTTCACTGACTTGAGACATCCGGATCCCTCCAGTTCAGTCACAATGGTGTGATTCGATGAGAGGCTTCCTCAGAAGCTACAGCTAGAGTGCAAACCACAGACAGAGCTACACTGACCGCTCTGAAAGCCAGAATTAACACAGGTCTTTTTTAACCAATCAGTATTTTCTGATGGAAAACCGTTTCCTGAGAAAATCCCTTAGGAGCCTTAGCTACACAAACTTTAAAAAACAGACCAAAACCTACAAAAACCCCCACCCCAATCCACCACAAAAACACTCGAAAACCATGTCACCAAAAGATCTCGCCAACAACCAAACAACCAAATACGCTCTGGAAAATGGAGACTGATTGCTTCTGATTAACAATACCAACTTAAATGAAGTTCTATGAAAAAATCACTGCCCTTGTGACACATCACTAAATTACTGACTCAGAAAGAATGTTCTCTAAGTTTTAAATCTGAGCTGTATTTAAAACCTGCCATTGTAAAGCAGTTTAACTCCACCCCCTGAAGTCCATCCTTACACCTCTCCTTCAGTTTCCTCTGGAAGTAGATTCTATGCCGTTATTTTAGCCTATCCATAATTCTTATGAAAAGATAGGATAAACATTTGAATATTTACATCTGCTTATTTAAACCAATAAGCATTTTTTTTTAAAAAAAAATGCAAATTCAAATGCACGACAGCAGCTTTGCTATGGCTGCAAAATACACTAATTTCTAATTCTATTAAAAAAGCATCGCAGACTTGCACTTAGAATAGTATCTTTAGTGGTAATTTTAAACTTTTACTCTAATGCTTTATGAAGACTCACAAAACTTCTCTTCTCCAACAGTTCTTGCATGTGGGATTTCATTCCTTTCCTCCTCTCTTTTTTTTTTTGATTACAAATGCCATGGCCCCCAATGATCCCAGCCCAGAGCACCTCTCAGGTATATCATGACAAGTGTAACGATGCAGACTGCCAGTTCCACTGCCGTTGAGAAGCCACAGGAGCACACCTAAGGAATTTTACGTACTACCTCCAGTATTTTACCGTGTGATTGAAGTGTTAGCCACCTCTGAAATACCAATAGTCTTGAGAGGTCATGTCAGTGATAAGAGTGAGCTGCTCCTTCCTACATGTTGTAGGACTAAACCACAAGAAGAATTAAATCGCTCTCTACAAATAAATTAGAAAAGATCGTTCTCTATTTATTCATTTATTTGCCATCAGCATTTTGTATTCCACTCCTTTGCTAGCTGCAACAATTGTAATTTGCTTCCTATATCCCTCCCACTGTTAAGCTACTTAGATCCTCCCTCACGTTTCTAGCAATGACAAAGAAACATATGCACTTCTGCTATTACCTACAGCAAAAATACACTTGCTGATTTAACTGTTTGCAGTGTTGTGGGAATCTGAGCCTGGATGTGTGTATCCTGGCGCATACACTATATTTCACTGTTACTCCACCCACCTGAGCTAGCTCTGTACCTGAATCTACAATATTTGGCAAAGAACCACTTCTCAACAAATTACAATTTGTGTCACTGATGTTCCAGAGGAAATGGAATTCTGAATTCAAGCAGAATTTTTTCTCGATGCTCTTTCCTTCGTCTCAGAATTCACGTGGATAACTGAAGGAGAAATACTAGACTCATGCATCATTCTATGGTCTATGTTATTTAGGTCAGCCCAATAGTCACAAACAAGTAATTTCCACAGTAAATACCTTTAATTTCTCAGTGGAATTCTTGCCAAAAAATTTTGCTTTGTTTTAAGCACAACAGACATGTCCCGGGGAAAGGTTCTTGACATTCAGAATTAATGCAGGGACTTGGAGAGTGAGCTGAGCTTGGCAGAGTGATGAGCTAATGACTGGCAATAGATAATAGGTTAAAAGGCATAGGGAAAATAAGATTCATATCAGCATTTTAAGACAGCCATGAAGTACATGTGTTAAATGAGAGGTGAGAGAAACAGCATTGCTCTTTCCTGAAAGACTCTGTAGGTGAGAGGGAAGTGTCATGTAGGCTTGGCCAAGAGAAGGCCCCATATATTGGGAGGTCTATTAAACTCAGAAAACAGTCTTATTTTTCTCATGTTTCTCACAACAGAGCATATATTTAGTTTCAAAGGGGTTTCACATCATCAGCATTAGAAGTGACACTGTTGAAGTCTCCTAAAACCCCAAAATCCTGATGTGACATCCATAAGCATAGCCTGAAGAATCTCCTTAACTGCTCCTTCTCTCAAGGTATTTTCTAATGTGGATGAAAGAGCATCAGACTGTACACTGACAAGAAATTTGTCAGTACATGTGAATGTTTTAAAAAAGCGCTGCGCTGTAACTAACTGTCAGGACTATTCAACTGCTTCGACTTTTTCAAGGTGTCAGTTTTTAGATACGTTAATTGTTAGAGACAATGAGTTTCGGCACGTTACTCCAGTTCCCAGACAGTGATGAAAACCCCTCTCATCTGAAGTCAGATGCTGAGTCACCACAAACCGGTGCACTCAGCTACCCCAACAACAACCAAGTTACAACAGATATAAAATCACATAAAACTGAGGTTTCCCCCCTCAGCCTGAGAGGAAGCAATCTAGGGTAAACATGGAAGCTGAAAAATCTTACATAAACTTTAATGAAAACCGTTCAAAACTTCTTTTCACATCTGTGAAATAAGTTTAACAAATTACTCCATTCATTTATATGATGAATGACTACTCATATGCAAGCTCTTTATTATATCTTGCAAGAAAGAAAATAGCTTTTACGTGCTCCTGCCGTTGTTGTTTTTCCTTCCCTTGTACTCTGATGTTTAGCATTCTTATTTTCAGTAGGAAAATATGACAGCTATTATATGTCAAAAAAAGTGATAATTAGTCTTCTATGACTGTCTTTGTTTTCATGGTTTCTCTAAACTCTGTTTCACACAATTACCTAATCTACTGCTCTATGGCCTCTTTAAAAATGAAACTTCTCTCATTTAAACGCAGGGGTAAAAGGATTTTCCAGTTTTTAAAGATTCATACGTTTCAGAAAGACTACAATAAGGTCAGACTAGACAGATTTAGTTCTTAATTTCTCATGGACCAGAAATGAGAAACTTGGATGCAGATAAGCATACTTGATCTAAAATACAATCCTGAACTTCCAAACACTTACCTTGACTTAAGCTAAATAATATTTTAGAGATTAAATAAGCAAAACAAAAGTGTTCCGAAAATTGGACATTGCTATTTTTAGAATATCTAACAACCAGCAAAGTGAAAACTCACCAGTTATTCCTTTCTAACTTTCTCATTCAGAAATAGCTGGCAGTCCTCGATGTAGTTACACAAGTGAGCCCCGATACAGTTCTACATCAGCTCAGGATGTCATTAAAAGGCAACCAAATAAAAATAAGAAAAGGCTGGATTAATCAGGGTGCACATGCAAAATGCAGAGCCTCAGATCTCTGACTAGATTTAAGCACAAATGAATTCCAGGTTTATCTATAACTTCTAAAAACATGCTCCCAGATCAGAGTTTATCTGATTCTTCAAATAAGATGCCTTCACTCTATGGTCTTCTGAATGCAGCATTAATCTGCAACAGTGAGGAATAATTTCCCTCTCATTCTGACTTGGAATGTGACATCCAGGTCTCTAGGCTAGCATTTAATGAAGTGCCATAGCAATTAGCCTGTTGAACATTGAGGTAAATTGCTGATATAGAACTTCTATTGCAGTCCACCACACCATGGATGAGCGTAGGTATCAGCTGCTCTTTGACACCCAGTCACCATTTGCTTAAAATACGGTGATCTGATGCCGCTTCCAAGATACCGCTCACTCAGCTTTGAGCTCCGAATAGAAGTATTCATAAGAATCATTAAGGCTGGAAAGACCTCTAGGATCACCCAGTCCAAATTAAAACGCAAACCAGTTTTTAATGCTTTGTATTATTGGTTTTAAAGAGTGGAGCCATTTTTGTATTGCTGCCTTCACAGCAATTCGTGCAAGTTATGTGAATGGTTTTACACAGGACTGTGTTTAACTGTCACGCAGTCAGGCTTGCGCGTGCCACCTTAATGTTACTTCATTTTTCGCAGCCGTCTAATGACACCATAAATAATACTAAATCTGCTGTTATTAGCCAAACCTCCCTCACTTTCTCTCTTCCTCTTCCTTTCTCTCCATCCCTCTTTTCTCTACTTCCTCCTTTTTTTCCCCCTCCAAACTCAATTCTATCCTCGTACTCTCTAACAAAATACAAATTCTGGCTGTGGGTTTATAGTTGAAAAGTGACTTTTTTAATATCACAGACCAAAACATAAAACATAGAACCATTCCTTCTGATACTGCAAGGTCTTCAGTGCATTTTCAAGCCCCAACAAGGCAACTGAAGGGTTGTTTTCTCACTTGTACAGGCCAATAAATCTTCACAATCACAATTCACAATCTTGGCAGAAGGGCTTGGGATTTTGCCTGGAGAGTTTGGACAACTTCTGGAAGAGACTGTTGATGTTGTAGTCAATATCCTAAAACTAAGTAATATCCTAAAACTTCTATTTCTAACTTCCTTGAGGGCCATTCTACCTACTGAGCTATGGACTTAGCTAACTGGAGAATATCTACTGAATTTGGTGGCACTAAGAGGTTAGGTGGAATAATTAATAGATTCTAGACCTTGGTTTAAATTTTGCAAGAAGGATACTGAACTGCTCAAAGGCTGATGCATTTGGGGCACGCACAGAAAAGAACTCTACCTATCCAGAGATTTAGACAGCAGCTGATACAGGTATTTCTATATAATTTTCTGTGATCTTTTAGTGAACCCAGCCTGTAGACACTGAAGCTCTGTTCCTGTTTCACTTTAGACTGCTTACACTTTTTTGGCACCTGGGCCTTGGGATTAAAAGAGGCAAAAAAGTACATAGGTACTTTTTAAAATTCAATACTCAAAAAATAGACATGATTTTACGGTGTCATCCTAAGAATACTGGGAAAACAGTATTATGAACAATACATAAGCAGCTACTTCAACATGTTGCTTCTACATGACAGGTCAAGCAATCCTGATACTATGCAGTGTGCTTACCTTTTCAAGTTTTGTCTTTCCTATAAAGTACCTTGATATTGTCCAAATTATGTAAGTCAATTGGATATCTCATTGTAAATTAAAGCATGGTTACAAAATTATATTCCACTTCATATTTCTTTAATGGTTGCTACTGAATGGACTTTTCTTCATCATGACCAGGTTGAAATCAGTATTTAAATTAATTATGACAGCCATATAAATTAGACATAAGAGACTTCTAAAGCTAATTAGAGTCTGAGAGTTTTAATTTGATGTCTGTCTTGGTGTAATATCTGCTTTATGGATTAAATTAATAAAATTAAGAGTGCATCATTATAAATTTCCACTTTCATAGTTCTGCAAGTTTTACAATTACATGCCATATTTGAATGATAATTGAATGCAACGAAATCATTACGCTTGTCTGCTTTCCTACAGACTTTAAAATAATATTCCCTATTTTCTACCATTCATAAAAGTCATAGCTGCTATAGCAATCCCAAGCTGAAAAGCATTGTACATCAAGGACTTCATAATCCACGTATCCCATGCTGCATGTACAGCACAGTGTTGAAGCCTGGGTATCATTACACGTGTGTGTCCTCCGCAGTGTAGTCTTAGTAGGCAACTCCAACAGAGGAGCCTCTACCCACAGCTCCTGCTTCTTACCAGCTGTAATGCAACTTGGTCTTTTGCCTTTATCTAAGAGCACAGTAACAACTTGTCATGCGATCACCGTTTTTAATTGAAAGAACAGTTATCCAATAGCCTTCTTCTCTTTCAATCAAATCCTATGAAAACTCTGAGGATCAAAAAGCAGGTCCCATTCATGGACAGAATTTGCTGAGACTGCTGTGCCTTGACCAAAGACCTGTTCAATGTTGCAGCAATCAGAGTTCCCAGTCCCCAAAAGGATGCAAGATACTATTCTCTCTTTTTTTACAGTTTTAGCTTCAATAAACAGCATTTTAGATAATACGTTCCAGTTTGAGTGCCTCTCTTACTGGGATCATAAAGAACACCTTCTGCTTGAAGCAGCTACTGAGTTATATTTAGCAGATCGATATGCCCAATAGTGATTCTGAACCAGGATTTATGTTAAAACCATCTTGGAACAACAGGAAATATGTAAGAACTATAATTAGGCAAGATGAAGCTTAGGGTCAATTGTAGACCATGCAGCATTAAGGACAGTGCAGATTTATTGATTTATGTACACTAAGAAAGTTGCCTTTCGCCCTTTAGTTGAGTGTGAGTTCTGTATGCAAACTATACGTGCCACAATATACAACTTAAAGCACACACTGCTTTTAATTTCACATACAAGATGACCAGATGTATCAATTCAAATCTGACATATCAATTATAATAGTCTCTGATATGATACATAGACTGAGATTGTCTTCTACTATCAAATACACTGTTCAATACATATCTATTACAGCACAGTGTTTTGAAATAAAACTTCAGGATATTCCATAGAAAACACACTTGAAGTGAAGAGAACACTTATTTTACTTTTAAATAGGGAGAAAACATACTGTGACAGAGGAACACAATATTGGCTTGAAGATTCACTTTTGACATTTGTGTTTCCATAGGCAATTAAAATACAATTTGGCCTATGATGAAAAGCAAATCCTTTTATCCCATAGTTGCAGTCACAAGAGGAACATATTGCATTAGAAAACAGCACTGTAGCTTAAGGTTTCATAGTTGACATTTGTGACATTGTGAAAAAAACGAATTAATAGGAAAATTTACACAGCAGCCCCTCATCCTTAAACTTTCCTATCTATTAACCAAATGTGATGTCACTAGTGTTTCAACATACAAACTACCAGATTTTAAGCAGAATGTTGAAAGCAAATCTGCCTGTCTTTGATATCTTATACTACGTAAAAGCAGAAAAAACAACGCTGGAGGCAGTGCATGAGTTATAAATGCAGAAGAACATTTTAATTCATGTAATAAAGTCCTCTAATCATACCGTAATACTTTGTTGGAATATAATTAGCTACCAGTCAGAAGTGAATCTACAGGCATTTTATCAAAATCTGCAGACCAGCTTCCTGTTTCATTCTGCACAATTCCTAAATTTCCAAATTTTAAAGGATAAAAATTTTTCCGAGTTGCCAACGAATCCATCCCTGCATCAGCAATTTCATGTTGACAAATACACTGAACACAAAGTGCACACATAATGGTAGTCAGCTGCATAGCATCTAGAATTCTTCAACAAGGGAAAGTAGGGTTATTTACATACAGTCATCTGTTTTGGTGTCCTGGGACATCAATGTGGTTCATAAAATAGTATGCAAGCATCAAAGGGAGCTATTTAGTGATGTGAATAGACTCAGATTTGGAAAGGTACTAAACTATAACATCCACTGACTGAAGATCTCAGTAGTTATTGTTCATTATCCTTGGTCAACTTCCTTCCGTTTTTGGTATTTTAAATTAATCTCCTTTTTCTCCAAGTAAGAACTCACAAATCCATAAGGATAACATGAGGGAGTCGAGCTCTTCTTCGCTGTGAACTGAAATTACATTAGAAATAGTCTAGAAATCCACATCTCCGCTGATTCATGAGAAGAGCAGACAATTTCATCTCAATTATACTATCCATATTTCTGACTTTGTGGCACACACTGTCACACATAAAAGCCCCAAATGAGATACATACAAACATCAGGTCGTTATCTTACTGAGGTTAAATGGAGCGAACACCATGCCTCAAGTGTCCAGAGAACAAAGGATACAAACATGGACTAATATCTACTAGCCTAAGAAAACATCTCTATACATTATTTAGAAATACTAATAGAATTTACTTCACACTGTAAATCATTCCTGGTCTCAATAAGTGTCATATTCTTCTTTCTGGTTTGTATATTTTTAACCATCACTTGCAAAATAAACACAGAGTTGCGTGCTCAAAGAACAATCACCTATGAGCTGGACTATCTCTGTTTTCAAATCCCAACTAAAACCTGCCACGACTTTACATTCTCAGTGTGCTTCTGCAATCAGTCACAATAAGTAAGTCTCTTGTATCATTTTGGGGGGGCGGGGGTAGGATCCTCCAATAATTAAGAATCAATTTGCTACATCTTCACTACAATTCAAAGTCTTACATCCTGCTTCAGGACACAGATGTGTCTGGCACGAAGAAGGTAACGTATTTTGGTTGCCCCATTAGGGAGATTTCCATGGAAACTCTATCATATATATTGCCCAGAGTAAGCACTGGAGCTGAGAACCAAGTGTACTCAGCCTTTCAAGGACCTTTTTTTTATTGGCTTTGTAATTTGTTTGAATTTTGAGTGGACCTGAAAAGGTTCTGGTTCTCTTGGGCTCTTTCAAATGTCAACTCAGCACACAGGTGGCCTTTCTGCTCCTCTGCTTGGCCATTTCTTGAACAGTCCATCTGATTTTCAGCAGAGCTGCACATCATGTATGCAATTCAGAGGATTTGGGCAGCTTATGTCCAGTGCACTCAAGGTTAATTAGAAACCTTAGTAAGTTTAATCACTAGGAACTCATTTTGTACTGATGTGGATGTCACCTGTAATTCCATATACCCCCTGCGGTAATTTAGCATTAATTAATGCTCATTTATACAATAGCATTGCCATAAATCTCAACAAGAGTGATGGGTACTGGAATAAAAGCATATTTATGACAACACTTCCAAACCCATAATCACTGTATCATTTTAAATTATGACAATTTGTACTATTTTGCTTACTATACCAAATAAAAAAGATATAAAGTGATAATTGGCAAAGAATTTGCTGAGCTCTGAAAATTATATAAAACACTAAGACCACAGATTACTATTCTTTTGCATGGATGACAGCAAAGAGTCCTATCTATTCTTATCACTGCACTGCAATAGGCAAAGCAGCTAAATTTTCAATAATAATCAGAGTAACAGCCATCCTCATGTAAAATAAAAGTATTTTTCCTCATGTAAAATGCTATTAGCCATATTTGAAGGCATTATGTTCAGATATCATTTTTCCATTTCACTAAATGACAGCCATTAAATGCAGTGGCAACTGCATGACAGGGATATTTTTATTACTTCAAAAGGAAGAAAAGGATTAAAATGAGTTTATTCAAAAGTGTGATTTGTCAATTTTTTCTTATCAGGGACTGTGTGGGACAGCTTTAAACCTAAACACTGTGATCTGACCTCCTATTTGAATAAGTTAATGTGATCCAGTGTTCTTAGAAAAGTAGTGAAACCTATCTTTTATACGCAGAAGTCCCAGGAGGAATTTATGCTTTTATACGGTCTGCTGCAAGGTGCCATTTCCTTTTCATCATCCCTGCTTTTATCATATTGTAGTTCTTGACAGCTTAGAGGTTCTTTTTAGAATCTGGTGTATGAGCAACTATATAGAGACATTTTTTGTACTAAGGATTTCTTTCCAGCCTCCTAGGTTTTACAGTCAAATAGATTTCTGCTGCCAGAAATCCCTCTCTTGCATTCAAGAGGGCCTAATCACCATATTTGATAGAGTGAGCATCTTACGTAAACATCAAATAGAACTATAAATGACTACCTTAGAGCATTAAAGGAAGATTTTGCACACATCAGGTTCTTGCATTATATATCCTAGGAACTGTAGTGAAAATTATTTCATACATGTACACATACAGAGGTAATGCCTAGTTGGACAAAATACTGCTCATTAGGGATTTACTTGGAAGGATAATCCTTCTCCCAGTAGCTGTTTTTCACAGATCCTACACCTTGTACATTTTTTTTATTATATAAAGTGTTCTCTGCGCATATTCACTCAATTTATTACCTATTTTAAATTTAAAAGCATTTATATAAAAAAACAGTGATTTAAAGACTATTACGTATAAACAGAAAAATTCAATCAAAAATACATATTTATTTTTGTATACCACTATTTTAAGGCTCGTGCATTTCTTTACTAACTTACTGTATGAGCTTCTTCCTTTCAGAGTAGAAAACTATCAAGACTTCAAGACGGGACCTAAAAGTCAAGGAGGCCAATACTGTCAGCTAACCGGGATCAGCTCTGTTGGCTTCAACAAAGCAAGGCCGATTTCTATCAGATGCTGATGTCGTTCAGCTGAAAGCAAACAGACTCAACACAGCTTATGTAGACCAATACTGGGATTTGATCATAAAGAGCAATCTGAGACAGAAACCATGAAAGTGCAGTCTCCCATACCAAACTATTCACAGATGGGGTACAAAACTTTGTCATCGTTGTTGTTGTTGTAAGAGATTTACATTGGATAATGTAAGTCTTCCAGGTTTCAGGCTCACACAGTATCACAGTATCATAAGGTTGGAAAAGACCTCTGAGATCATCGAGTCCAACCTATGACCCAACACCTACACCTACTCCTACTCGCCAACTACACCCTGGCACTAAGAGCCTCATCCAATCTCTCCTTAAACACCTCCAGGGACAGTGACTCCACCACCTCCCCAGGGCAAAGGTCAAAGGTCTCCAGTCCAGCTAGGCACTACATGTTGGTGTAGAACCATGTTGCTCAAAAGAGTTATTCTGCTGACTGCAAATAATGAAGTTTAGTGTGGAATAGCAACAGAAATACACACGGGCCATATCTTTATCCCATTCTCCTCCTGTTAGTTTGCTGTTATATATTCCATAATCATTACAGACAGCGTTGCCTTGAACATTTTTGCTATGCAGAACTACAAATGAGTATTTTATGATCACATTCTACCTAAAAATATAGCCTAATTCTAACTCTAGGACAGATTGTTGGCAGCTGAAAACAGCTCCACTTTATCCAACTCAGCTATTGTGATTTGAACCTGGGAAAAAAATGCACAGTTCTTAAACTCTCCTATTGAAAAAAAAACGAAAAAGGGATAGAAGTGACGAGAACAATAGTGTTACATACATTGCTGTTACACATCAGGACTGATGCCTTTTCTGTTCAGAGTTTGCCTTGGTCCCATGTCTAAAGTGACTTTTCAAACAATAAATTACCCAAACCACACCATTCAGAGGGATGCACTTCTAGGCATTCCTGCTACTACTCTACAATCAAATTCCTGTGCCTCTCTGAGTCTGCAAAGAAAACCAGACATGAAGAGGTCGCACAGTAAAGACCTTTATCAGTGAACTGTCGGAGAAAAGCTTTCAAGTAGTCTTTATATTTGGCTTCAACTCTTAACAAACTGCAAGAACCTGCTTACAATAAAAGCTGTTAACTTGATGAAACATTCCCAAGTCCTCTACACTAGGTGATTTATTCTGGATTTCATAATTTAGATTTGAACGTTAACCCTCATGTCCAGAACTCAGTAGTCGATATCAGGTTTAATGCACGAAGAGAGATACAAACAACGTAACCTCATTATTTGACACAACAATGTGATCCGAGCACATTCATTTTTGCCATCCAAATATAAACCATTGATTAGTGGAGACATCCAATTAAATATCTTTTTGAACATTAAAAAAATAATAAAAAACTAAGATATGTTTCCAGCTGACAAGAGATACAGAAAAAAATTACTACCACAGTGAAAATATTTTGAAGATTTTAAAACAATCTACTTCAAACAGAAACTTACTACCCACTTTTTTTTTAATGCACACCTTTTCTTGTCTTTTATTCTGTATTTCAACAAGTAAGTTTTCTTGATCTGCTAGAGGAAAAGGACTCCCATCTCTCTAAGCCTCTAATGGATTTGTAGGCTTGCATTCTCCACTACCGAAGAGATGTGTGTGTGTACACCTGTGTATGTACAGCAGTAGGATGTGGTTGTCATAAGTCCTGTTGCCAATGAAACCCAAGTAATATTTTACATTTTCCTATACCGCACATAACGCCGATAGGATTTTTTGTGCAATCACCAACATACCACACCTTAACAAAAAATTTCGGCTTTCATGTCCTAGAAAATTGTAGCAGCTTGCTTTGAAGTTTCCATCATTGCAAATTCCTTCCTGTTACTAAATTTTATCGTACAATGCAGAAAATCTGTATTATAGCAATTAATGATTACTGTATGGATATAATGTGCCCAGAGGAGAGCGACGACGATGG
>VWPV01012997.1:0-36398 GCA_013389885.1 Geococcyx californianus
ATATATATATATACACACTGTAGAAATTGATATTTGGTGGAGGGAGAGAGAAAGTGCTGGAAGAATGAGACTGAAATTATGTTTCAGGATGATTCGGCCCTGCATTTGTCTTGTCCTTAAATGAGTGGGTGACAGGTTAAGTCTGCTGTAGTGTGCACGTTAGCCTTGTTCAACCTTTTCAGTTTTTTTCTGGGTTGAAGATTTTCTTTCTCATTTATACATCATTGTCAAACTGAATGCCACCTGCACCGTGGGGGCTGTGGACAAAGGGAAATGTCTGCAAGGGAGCGTATAGTTCCCTTGTAGTTGACAAGTAGGAGTAGGTGTAGGTAGTAGGTGTAGGTGTTGGGCCATAGGTTGGACTCAATCTCAAAGGTCTCTTCCAACTTTACGATACTGTGATACTGTATGGAAGCTTGGACCCAATGCATAGCCAGTCATGTGCAGAGCATCGTTGGTACAGATAAAACCTGTGAGCGCAGGTGTCTTGGGAAGGCTCACTGAACCCAGTAGAAGACATCCCAGGAGTGGTGAAGCATCGGAGCAGGCTGCCCAGGGAAGTGATGGAATCTCCGTCCCTGGCATGTTCAAAAACTATGCAGATGTGGCACTTCGGGACATGGTTTAGTAGGCACGGTGGGGTTGGGGTGATAGCTGGACTCAGTGATCTTAGGGGTCATTTCCAACCTTAATGATTCCATGATTCTATAACTGGCGTGGAGGGGACAGTGACTGTCGTGCCCAGGAGTACTTTGATCAAGGCATTGCCTGTTCCGAAGGTCCCAGTATTGCTTGCATATTAAAACATTGCTGCAGTCACTTGTATAACAGCATGTGACAGTGATTTCTTATGCTGCTTTCCCAACTTACTACTTCTTTCAAACATTTTACCTTTTTACACTAAAATAACTATTTTTATTCCTGGTCAAAATCATTAAAACTCTATCAAAATATCTCAAAGCTGTTTTAACATCAGTTGCACGGCAGTGTTTTGAACAAGACAGTTTGCATCCAGGATAAGGAAGGCTTTTCCTCATAAATACATCATCAGAATTTGAGAAGAAGGGAAGATGAGGGGCACACGTGCTGCTGGAGTGTTGGCAGGAGGTTAGGTGCTGTTGAGGAAAAGACCAAAGCTTGAACATGTTCAATCTGTTTAACTAATAATTGAGATGTTTACTCTGTTCCTATCAAGGGTATGGGCATGTGATTTCAACTCAAGTGAGTTGTGCTGGCTTTACCAACGTCTCCTTGTCAGCTGAGCTGCGGGGTAATTCTTTTAGTCATCTCTCGTGGCAAGATAGATGCAAATTGAAGGGTGGTGGTGTGATATTCCAGTTAAATCAGCCTTAACGAGTAGCTGCTGCCAAAGGGGTGAGCTCCTTCTCACTGCCTCCTTCCTACCTGCAAGGAGGAGGACAAAACCACAAGGAACTGGTTTATTGATGAATCAGGTTTTTAATGCTTTTTACTTCTTGTGCTGAGAGGTTCTCTAAATTCCGGATTCAGTTCCTGAACTGTGGGCTTGGATGAGCAGCAGTACCAGAGCAAGGGGCGTTGCATGTGTGTCTGGGAGGGGACCTAAGTGCAGCTTGAACGGCCTCCGAAATCCCCCACCACACCATCTAGATGTCATTTTTCATGGGAAGGAATAATTTTATCTAATAATACAATACTTCAGAAGTGCACTTTCTCACTGTTCTGTTAATTGGCTGCAATTGCTGAGTTTTAATTCCTACCTTGTGTTTTTGGTTATGTTGGATGTCCTGAAGGTTTTTGTGCAGTTATAATGAGAAGGTAATTCCAGTAAAACTCTGGAAATCAGACATTAAAATTGGAGGTTCAATAAAAGGAGTATAAACGGTCATTGGGAAGTGTTATCTCCTGACAGAAACCTTTTTTCCTTGGTTAAAATAGTCACAAGATTAAACTTATGTCTGTTTAGATAAATATGAATGCAAATTTAAAAAGATTGGAAGGTTTCATTGTATTTCTCTTTCCATGCCATGAAGAATGACCTCCATTCAGGAGGTGGGGTAAGGAGAGAGTATTTGTGAGTTTTATGGTGAGGCATCTCTACTGTACTCAGCACTGAAGTATTTTCCTTTAATTGCCCCTTGTTGCTGTGCATCCCGTCCCCATGGTAACATCTCCCATCACTGATCTGCAGGCTGGCCCAAAGGCTCGAGTGATCTTCCCCTTCCCTTCCTGGACACTGCATATCTATTTGTTGAAATGTCACTGGGCTGGAAGGCCAGGAGCTCTGGCACTTGTCCTGGTGTCAGCAGAGGCTTTGCTGAATTAATAGTTTTGCCAGGCTGAAGGGAGATGTGGAACAGGTGACTATAAGGAGAATTTTCAATTTGAACTCTGAGTGTTCCGAGAATCAACCGTTCTGCTCTTGGTTTTCTGTGCTGTTGTGTTCTTTTGTGCTGTTTTGTTTTGTGCTTGTCTGCTTGAGTTAAGGACCAGGTCAGGCAACTTAGAGAAGTATCCTTTATTTCCATCCATATGGATTGGCAAAAGGAAGGTTTTCCAGGTTGTTTTGCAATTGTGCTTGTTTGTTGTGCATATTTACTTGAGGTCCCTTCAGTAGGTCTTAAAAGTGTGAGGAGATACTGCTAATCTTTTGCTTTGGTGGCTCTGCCATTGAGGAGAGGGGAAAAATACTATCTCATGTGCAACGTCGCTCAGGTTAAAGACCAACAAACGTCTCTCTTTGCAGAAGGAATGGAATGCAGTGCTGAGCTCTGTCTCATGTAGCATCTCTTAGAGGTGCACGGGCTGGTTCAGACCTCGTCTGTAGGAGGCTGGAGTATCTGCGTTACTTCCCACAGTTTACACATCTCAGATTGTGGTTTTTTGTGCAGCCATGATGGCTGCTGTCTTGGCTTGTGTAAATGAAAGCCAGAACTCAAACCAGCAGATTAGCAATGTGCAGGTGTGTTGTGTAAGCAGGGAGCATCCCAGTGTGAGCTGGGTAATTTCACAAAACTGCAGTATCTCTGTTTGCATCACTGGTTACTTGTCTAAACCGAGCATATGTGACCGTTGTGTCCAGGCAGGTCCTAGAGTGAACCAAATGAGTAACTCAGCCCTGACATTCTCAGTTCTTTGTCTCAGAGTCTGTTAATGGCCAATGTGAAATTTCATGTGGCGTTGTAGCTCATGTTGAGCACCTTTTCTTGACTCTTAAGTGTGTGGCAGGATTTCTAGTCTAGCTTATTGTGAAACTTTAGCAAAAACATGTAGAGAATAATACTTTCCTTGAAAAGAATAAGAATTTGAAGGTTATTCTTAAGCAGAGGAGGCAGGTATTGAGCGTCCTGTCACTATATGATGTCTCGTGGCATCCAGGTCTGTCGTACTGCATGAACAACATCTCAGTGGTGCATTTTGAAACCTTATTAGGCATTTGTGCTGCTTCTCCCATTTGTTTTTTTCTGTCACAAGTTTCTGCCTTGCTGTCCTTCACATTTTGGGTACCATGTAGCTGTGGGTTTTGTTATTCTACTGGCAATATTGATTTTCCTGTTCATACAGAGGTAAAGCATTGTAGAAGTGTTAAAAGCATCGTGTTCGCATAGAAGGACAGAGGAGAAAATGGAGATAGAATCCCAAAGCTGAGATGGTGCTGGCAATCTAATAATGGTCAATTATATCAGCAAAACTGGGGACAGCTGGGATGTCAGCTTAAAGAGCCTTGGGGTCATCTCTGCTCCAAAGCTGTGTCAACCTAGTTGGGGTCTTGTGCCCTCCTGGCCTCCCCCCACCCCAGCTATGTGGAAGGTGGTCACTGAGCTCCTCCTCCAGGTGCACTGGGTTAAACTAGCCCTGCTTTTATTTGTCGGCTGAAGGGTTAGAATCTTTCTCCTCTGAAATCAGAGAATTTGGAAAAGGACAGCTTTGAAGCACCATTGCACAAGTGCCTTTGTAGAGCTGTTGTCACAGTAATGCACACGTAGCCCAGCTTGTACTGGGAGAATCGTTGACAGCACCACCACACTGTCACTGCAGTGACTTCCCTCGAAGAGCTGACAAAGACTGGTGCTGCTGCCTTTGCAAAATGACTTCTTAGGGGTGCTAGAAACTTGTTTAAAGAAGCAAACCTGTAGTACAGCTGTGCTGCTACCTGACTGCAAAACCTGACACTCTTTCAGCTGCAAACCTTGTAACGAGCCATCTGGACAACAGCTGTATTCTCACATCTGGCTACTGCACTGCCTGTGATTTGTGCACCTGAAGTTCATACCAGGATGCTATCATTGCTTTAGAATCTGTGTTTGCATTCAGAAATATAAATAATTTATAGTAGACACTTGTTTGGATGTCTAGCTCGTAGGCATGTTGTGCAGGTTGCTTTCTTCCAGCTAAATAAACCGTCTACAAGAATCTGACTGGTTTCCTTATAACATTTCAGGGATACAACCTAAAAATAAGGAATCAGAATTTTTACCAGCCAGAAAATCATAAACTGTAAAGATAGTTTGAAATAGATTCCATTCATTCTGGGTTATTTGGTAAAAACAACAGAATAGGGAACCAAAACCAGTGAGAACTTGTGCTGGTGACCTGAAGAAGTTCTTCCCTCCTCCTTCCCCTATGCATATGGAAACACTGTGTGTTGAGGCAATACCAACCTCATTTGCTATCTGAGTGGTCATTTTTTATTACTATATTTAGAGAAATAATTTAGTAACCAAACCTAATTTAGGCTACAGCATTAGTTAAGTAGAGCTGACCAGCTCATCCGTGATGGTTTAGAAAAAGAAGTGTAGCATGCTATGAATTTCCTTAATGTTTGGAGTTTTTTTTAAATAGTAACTAATGGATGAATCTTTTTTCTTGCTGATTTTATAGAGTGTTAATTTGAGGTCCAATTTTGGGTTGATGGAATAAATTCCAAGAGAGATGCTTGCCATTACACGTGTGTGTATGATCTGCATCTCAGAAGTTCAGGTAGAATAACGTGAGTGCAAATGTTCCTCATTTGCAAGCAGAGTTGGCTTCCTTCCTCTTCCAAGAATATGTCCCACGAAGAAAAGTCTGTATCTGTACTTTAAACACTTAAAAGTTTTCTAATACACAATTTTATTTGCCACAAGATTGGACATGAAAATACATGGTGAGTGAGTAATTTATTGGAAGCTTTCAGGGAGCGATCCCGTTTGCAGCTGACCCAAGCATAGCTTTCTGTTGTGAGGAAGGGAGCTACCTGGCAGAAGAACCTTCCCTTGGGAAAAATACCCTAATAAACATGAGGATGACGCATTAGAGGTGTAAAGGTAATCTTTGTCCTTGCGTTTATCAACTACACAGTTTGATTTTAGCTGTAAAATTTTTCACTCTACTGTGTAAAAGGTTGGCAAACTGTAGAGTCGCGATGCTGTGGGACTGTAAAGGGTACTGGGAAATTGTGGTGGTTGAGTAGACAGACAAAGCTGATGGGGGATTTGGAAGCAGATCTATGTTTTCCTTGTAGGGACCCACTTTTTTAGAGTTTGGAGTGGCAATAGAAGTGGCCTTTTTTTCCCCCTAATGTGCTGCCAAACCGAGACATATAAGCAGTTATTGTCTTTATAGACCTGCGAACAAGGAAGTTGTCTGAAATCCTGTTAATTTTTAGAGCACAGTTCTGTTGTTGCAGACTTACTGGAGCCCTGTGTGCAGGGCTCTTGGTTAGTGAGAGGCCAAGGACAGAGTATGGAAAATGTTAGAAGTGCAGTGTACTCAGAATGGTGCCGACATCAACCTTGTCATTGCCCACTCAGTATGATTTTGATATGTTTGATGCCAGTTGTGAGCTCGACTTTTTTAACTGAATAGGTAGCAGAGTCCTGATAAACAAAATTGCCTCATCTCTGGCTGAAGTGTTGAAATAACCTTACCCACATAAAACTGCTTTATGGCAAACAGAAGGTGATTCAGGGAACTCCACCTGTGCAGATCTCATAGCAAATCTAAGTAATCTTTTTTAATTAAATGCCCCTTAAAATTTAGCATGATGAAGACTGAAGGGTTGTTTTTTTTAATGACTACTTTTAGAGGGTGCTGCTCTAACAAGGAAAACTTCTGCTGCCTGCGTTTTTGCAGGGAAATGAATATACAGAGCTGCCCTGCTTGCTGATCATTTCTTGATGCTCTACAGCTGCAGAAAATGAGGAATTAAATGAGCACTTGAGAGAAGCAGAGAGAACTGAGTGATTGGGACTGTGCAGGAATGTAATTGCGTGCGAATTTTTCAGCTTCAGGTTGTATTTTGGGTGTAGAAGCATGTGAATACTCTGCAAACCAGAATGTGTGGCTAGAGGGGAGTACATCCAGCGTGCTGCTGGTTACCACTTGGCTTTGCAAGTAAAAGCAAGAGCCTCTCAGGCCCACTGTGCTTTTTTATTCCCAGCGATGGCACAGGAAGGAGCTGCAATATTGATCAGACCATCTTCTTGGTGACCTTGTTCATGGCAGCTTCGTGGAGCTGAAGGTAAATGGAATATTAGGGCTATAGAAAAAGGACAAAAGGAAGGTTACCACTCGCCCTTCTTGGCAACAGTAGCTGGATGCCTTTTAGAAATAGCTTGTGTTGTCATGGAGCTTCTGAATCCAAGGCAGGTTTCTGGCACTGTGATTTTCTCATGGCAAAACCCGTTGTCCTGTCCTAGCCTTGGGGGGAAATAAATAAATAAAGGCAATAGCCTTGGCAGCACTTGTCTGTTATTGCAGCTAAATGGCTGAATTGCAGTGGGAACGGCACCAAAGGGAAACCTTTTCTTCACAGAGCATCCTGATTTTTAAAACTGGCATCCACCATGGTCTGCAAAATATCTTTTGTAAGAAGGTATTTGACATTTGGAGAAGGATTTTGAATAGTTTAAATAGAACTTGCTTTTCTCTGAGTCAGCAGTGTTTTGAGGTTGGAATAGAGACCTGAATTCCTAATCTCAAGGCTTTTGGAAGGTCTTCTAGTGGTTTGTTTGCGTTTTACAGCCCATTTTCCTCTCCTAAACTTTAGACCTAGTCAAACAGTTCAACACATTTACTGATCGTTTCCTGAAGTGGTCCATAATGTAAAATAAAAGAATATTTATTAATTTATTTGGCATTGATTATATTAGTTTAATGCTATTTTGCTTTGCTGAGCCTTTTGCTGTCTTAAATAGTAATATTTTGATTGTGTAGAAATATTCGGACTTGACAAAAGGTAGACTTCACTTCCTGATGAGGCTTTTTTGTTCTTGGATAGATCCAGTGACTTGAAGCCTAAAAACTTGCTTGGTTTTACTGTTGCTTTATGAACTTTCAGAATCCTAGAAACAAGTGATGATGGAAGTCATTTGGTGTTTCCAAAGCAGGATAACAGTGCTTTTATTGCTACGTGGCTACTTTTAAAGGCAGGAGAAGGTGATTACCCCAGGTCAGAAAGCATCTAATAAGTAAGCTTCTCTGCTAGAGATGTGCAAGGTGTTTGGGGTGAAGCATTTGCCCTTCAGGTCCTTCCTTAGTCAGCTCTGTTTTGGTACTGCCTGATTACTGTTATTTGAGAAGTTCCAGTCTCTGCAATATTTATTGCATAGTGATTTCTGTTGCTTCACCCACTCTTTTGTGTTTTGTCTGCCCAGGCCATTGGGTCAGGCATTACAGCTCCAAGTTCAGACTGGCTTTGCTGGTGTAGCGCCCCAGGGCAGGATGCTGCAGCTGCTGAGACTGTGCTGTAAGAAATGACCAAGCCCAAAGCAGAGGTATCTTCTGTCCTTCTGGTGAAGGGTCTGTGTCAAGGCACTGAGCTCAACGGGAGTGAACGTGAGCAGTGGCCCAGGTGGCCAAGAGGGCCAGTGGCACCTTGGCCTGTGTCAGACCCAGTGTGGCCAGCAGGAGCAGGGAGGGGATTGTGCCCCTGTGCTCAGCGCTGGGGAGGCCACACCTCGAGTGCTGGGGTCAGTTCTGGCCCCTCACTCCAAGAAGGACACTGAGGGGCTGGAGCGCGTCCAGAGAAGGGAACGAGGCTGGGGAGGGGCTGGAGAACAAATCCTGTGAGGAGAGACTGAGGGACCTGGGGGTNGATGAGTTCCTTAGGGACAGGGTTTACAGTTGTTTTCGATTATCTCAGAGGTCTATTCCAACCTTAAGGTTCTATGATTCTGTGATTCTAGGGTTGAGGCACGCATGCGGGTGGTTCTGCAAAGCCTGTGTTGGGCCAGAGTCCTCAGGCAGGGGTGTGATGGCCCCTCGGGGATGCTGCGACTTTGTTTCATCAAGGAGTTGGAGCCCTGTCATTTCGGGTTGGTTTGCACAAGGGAGGGACCCTTGTCCTGGCGAGTAGCAGTGGCATCTGCAAGTATAATCATCACATAGTAAAGAAACCCTAGGAGCCAAAACTTGCCTCCAAAGGCTGTTCCAAACTCCCTTGCGAGTTATTTTCTGCAGGCACTCAGATAGTGGAGTTGTGAACACCAGTTATCTGTGCAGGACTTCTTTTTTTCTCCATTTTGCTCTTCAAAGCATTGTCAAACTCCAAAATGGAGACAGATTTCTTCCAGCATTGCCCCTGCAGGCTTGCCTTGTGTTATTGACTCTTTCTGTACAACCCTCCATCAACATTAACGTAGTGCCTGTGGGTTCATCGTGTGTAGTATCAGTGCCACAAACATACGAACCAGGAAATTCTACGAAGATGATCCCGGGGCCAGAGCACCTCCCATACGAGGATCGGCTGAGAGAGCTGGGGTTGTTCAGCCAGGAGAAGAGAAGGCTCTGGGGAGACCTTACAGCAGCCTCCAGTACTGAAAGGGCTGCAGGAAAGCTGGGGAGGGGCTCTTGAACAGGGAGTGCAGGGGTAGGACAAGGGGTACTTTTTGAGGCTGAAAGGGAGGAGATTGAGTTGAGAAATTAGGAAGCAATATTTTCCTATGAGGGTGCTGAGACCCTGGCCCAGGTTGCCCAGAGCAGTGGTGGCTGCCCCATCCCTGGAGGTTTTCAAGGCCAGGTTGGATGGGGCTTGGGGCCCCCTGATCCAGTGGGAGGTGTCCCTGCCTATGGCAGGGGGTGGAGCTGGATGGGCTCTGAGGTCCCTTCCATCCCAAAACATTCTATGACTCTATGATATATTAATACTAATTTGAGGTTGGTTTTACCTAGAAATTTATGCTAAAAGGACAAGATTTTTTTGGTAAGACAGTCCAGAGTGTTTATCTGCTGGTGAGTTAAACTCTTCTCTAAGTCACTCATCTTCTCAATTTAATGACATGTATTTCAAGATCTATCTTTTGGCCTTACCGTAACTTTAATAAAATTTAATTTTTTCCTGCAGTAATATTAACCTTTTTAAGTCTGTAAGACTACATGAGAATTCAGAAACTGTAGAGTAGTATGAAGAATCTGCTTTATTTTGGCATTAGGAGCATTTGGGACAGATGATTGACACTGCTAAAATTTGTAATTATAGTGTGGGTTCTTTAATTTTTACTCATTAAATTTGTTTCTTAATTACTAGAAATTCTGCACTTCTGGAGATGCTGTATCGCATTCCTTATAATAACGAAGTGACCCACATTGCTTCTGTAATTTTGGCTTGAATTACAGAATTGTACTTAGCTCTTCAAAGGAGTTAAACCAGACCCAGAGCAGTAGGGGAGAAATGTGGGTCTGATCACGATCGATGTCATTTAGGCCTCTTCCTTTACACTCTGCTTATGAGAGAAAGATTTTATTTTCCAGAGGGGAAGCAGATACTTTCCACACAGTTTCCTATTTACTTGCTGGGCAGATTTTAGTTTGCTGTGGCGTTCTGTTTGTGTTTGAAGGATTAGAGTGATGAGAAAGTGGGACTGATGGCTGAAGCCACCGAGTCCTCCTGGCAGGTCAAAGGAAGCCGGCTTGACACTTTCCTTCGAAATGCAATTGTCTATAAAACTGGGATGAATACTTCTCCTGCCCAGCTTTGTTCCGCAGGAGCAAGACCAGTGCCTCTGGTAGGTTGAGAACCTCTGTAGCAGTCCCAGCACAAAGCACATTGCCATGGTGGGAGTCCTGCAGTTTTTTAGGTTGGTGGCTTGGTGATGGTGGATGAGGTGCCTTTTAAAAACAGTTCCTGTGGGTATAAAGAGCAGCTGTGGTCCAGGATGGGACCAGGATGGGTTGGGAAATTAAATGAAACATGTGAGATCCACAGTAGCATCTGAAGGATCAAGAAGAAAAGTGTTGGGAATGTTGGTCACGGTGCTGTTCTGCTTCTCTGGATGTTTCCCTCTCTGTCTCGACACAATTCCTTTTACAGCCAGTATGTGTTCCCTTGGAGCCTGGGACTTGGTTGGTCTTTCTCTGCGTGACAAAGGAGGTGGATTTAATCTGAAGAAATATTTCCAGGACCACTACTTAGAAAAGTGTTCCTGTGTTCTTCTTTTACAACTTCTTTTTCTTTTTTCTGTGTTGTTTTATAGACACGGATGAGGACACAGTGAAAAGGTGTTTTGCCACGTTTGAAGAGAAGTTCTTCCAAACCTGTGAGAAAGAACTTGCCAAAATCAACATTTTCTATTCAGGTAAGGTACTCATTTGTGTGTATTTATGGAAAACACAGCAACACAAAAGGAGTTTGAAGCTCCCAAACTTTCAGAATAACCACAGTGGTCATGCAGGTCTACCATCAGGTAATTATAGGGCAGGTTTATACGGCAAACTGTTCTGGTTTAATCACAGATATGAAGCTAAACCATGGTATTTGAATAGAGAGAGAATGAAGGGAGGGCAGGTGATTTCACTGCTTTGCAACAACATCCTGCTCAACTTCATGAGGATATCCTTAAACTTAAGTGACAGCTTATATATATAGGGCACAGTTTCTTAACTTATCCATGGTGACAGTCTGCTGTGTGTGTTTTAGGTGTGCTAAGCTCCCAAGCTGGTGTTTCCTGGGTTTATGCAGGAATAGCTATCGGGGACTCTGTGCGTGGTAACTTGACCATCTTGATGCATCCAACAAGTTTTTTAAACACTTAACTCCTACTTAAACTCTTGTCATTTTCTGGAGTAGATCAGCCAGTAGCAACTTGTCAGTGGCTGTGTGTAAAATCCTGTTTAGTAAATTAAGTAAAAATGTGATGGTGATAGAAGTAGGGATTCCTAGGGGCCCTATTTCAGAGTGCTGTTGTTTCTTCCTTTCACTGAGAAAGTTTGCTTTTCCACCCTGTGTTTTGAAAATAAACCTTAGAATGGGATAATTGGAAGTTCACCCTGTAATGCTGGTACAAAAGGCTTAGTAAGGGTGTGCTCCTGTTCCACCCACCATTACACATCAGCTGGTTTTCAGCCTCTTTTGGTAAAGTTGAAAATGGGTTTTCAACTGGAAAAGCATTTAAAGACAGATGCAATGAGGCATTAACTTCTTCTGTACTTCTTAACATGTCGGGTTCTTAACTTGCTGCTATAAACAGGCCTTTGCAGACAATATGCTACCTTCTTTTATTTCTGATTTTAATCTAGTAACAAAGTTGAATAGTGCAAAATATTTTAATAACCATCAGGCAATTATTTTATGCCTAGCTAGTTTATTGCTAGCAGAATCTGATTTGTGAGCATGAGAAGAGCTGAAAGCATAACAGATGCTGCACCAGTGCGCTGCAGCTTGCCTTTGTTCAGCTTCCATCTAGGGAAGTAAAATTCTCTCGCACTGCCTGTGCCGCTCCTTTGGCTCCTTGGAGCAGTGGGGCTGTGCTGTAGCCTCAGGGGGTGTCAGGGCCAGCGGCAGTAGGTAGGAACAATGTGTTTTATTAGGCTAGATGTGTTTTACACTATATAGGTGTTCCTCTGTGTGCAATTCACATGTATTTAACTCAGAACAGTTGTTCACATTTCTTGTTTCGCTCTCAGGTTTGAGGTAAGGCTTTTATGCTCACAAACTTGTCTTACTTTTCTGGTTTATCAGCTCCTGTGTGCTATGAAGTAGAGACTTTGTGGAGGAAGTCCTGTCAATTTAGATGCACAATACAGATGATAATTTTCCCTAATGAGGACCTGCTAGCACACGTGCACCCATTCCAACATTGTTTAAAATGGCATTAATAATATAGGGGAGAGTTTTTTCAACTCGCTGTCATTTCAAAAAGGTATAGGAGAGAATACATATAATTTGAAAATCTCTTGTGATAAGAATAAAATAAGTCTTTTATTTGCAGAAGAGCGATGTGGCTTTAATAGCATGGAGACCCTTTATTAGAGTTATTAAGGTTAAGGTACATCAAGAAATGTTCCATCAGCAATTCCGTTTCTTGACTATGTCAGTAATTTGTTATGCCAATCCCTATTGTGACCCCAGGCATGTGTTGCCTTGGATTGTGACCTGGTGCATCCTATTTATTATAGGCTTATTAGTTGGCTTATTGCATACTTGTCTTTGGGACAATAAATATTGTCCATTTTTAAGAAAGCAAAGCTTTCTGTTGATCTCCATTTCATTTCCTTGTTGTCTTTCCCTGTGCATAGGGAGCATGGCCAGGCATTACCACAACAGGAACAACCCCATCCTCTCAGGCTGGGCTGCTCCCGGACCCCAGCTCCTCCCCAGCTTCCCGGAGTGCCTGCTGAAAAATGCCTTTGCCTTTCACTGTGCACTCAGATTGTTGGCTCTCATCAGACATAGGCGTAATTCCCCAGACTGTTGTCCCAGCTCAGTGGGGAGGAAAACTGCCATTAACTAAATCTGATTTGATAAACAGTGTGTGATTGTTTGGACTCTGCTTAACAAAATCTATATTTAATTGGAAGAAAAAAAAGAATAGCAGTCGAAATTTCAGACAGTTCCAGTAGACAAATGCCTACTCAAGTGCTACACTTTTATTTGTGGCCAGTTTTGGTTTGTGTTTGTGATTTTCCAGAGAGCAGATTTGGTACATTTTAAATTACCATCATCATGATCTGCTGGGGCTACTGTTTAGTTGGTAACATTTTTGTGGTTAAGTTAGGAGCTGATTTTGTTATTTGTAGGATGCCGTGGCTTGAACTCGGTGAGCAAATTGTTGAACATAGTATGTGCAAGTAGGAGAAGGGTGAGTGCTAAATGAGCCAGCCTAAAATGCTCGGAGCCCTGAGCTGGGTGGCTATGAGCAGATCTGGGCAGCTGGTTACATCCTACCTGGTGAAGAGGTTTTATTCACAACCATGACTGTAGAACTGGGCAATATTTGACTGGCTCCTTGGTGAGATAGGTCTTCTTCATGATCCTTGTGCGTGAACTCTAATCTTGGAGAACAGAGTCAAAACCAACTAGGAACTGCATGGTTAAGACAATAACTTTAGGTGGTGGGTCTTGTCAAGATCTAGAAGGTGCTGTCGGGCAAAGCTGCTTCTTTACTGCAAGCGTTTTTGTTGAAGTCCATCTCTGTTGGTTTAGATTTCTCCTTAGTCTTTGCCATGAAATTACACATGAGCTGAGGGCTCGGCATGCAAAATGCTGCAGCACGAGTGTGTGGTTCTGGTTTCATGCTGCTTTTTTCTAGCTCTTCTGAGTGGCATATTTTTAAAAAAGTCAATTTTCCGAGTCTGAAATTACTGATAAAGGTCTTTTCTCAATATTTTGGACTGTGAAGCAAATTGAGAAATTGATTTCTACTCTGCTTTGCCATTTCTCTAGGCAGTTCCCTAGAAGGTTTTAAGAATAGCAACACACATTTTGTCTTATTTTGCTTCTACAATGAATCTTGATGATAAAATCATTCCTTAACAAGATGAAATTATTTGTGGACTGGATAGCTGGGGTCAGTGCAAGAGAGAGGGCAGGAGGGAGGAGGAAGTGTCAGAGCTGCGGTTTCTCAGGAGTGGCACATTGTTATTGGTCTGATTCAGTTGCCTTTAAAGCCTCATCCTCAGAGGACTTTGATCCTCCCCTGTGGATGGAGAGGACTCTCCTCAGCAGTGCCTAATTTAGCAGAATTTGTATTGTATTTGGAGATGATGCTTTGTTATGGATGGTGGTTTGCAAACAGGAAAATTGCAGCAGTAATTTTATACCTTTCTCAAAGCACTATCTTTAAATACTGTTTAATTAGGCTGATGGATTTTAAGATTTTCTAGGCATAGGCACAATTGAGCAGTTCTTTCAGTTTGAAGACGTACATTTAAACAAGTAGATGTGGCACTTTGGGACAGGGTTTAGTAGGCACGGTGGTGCTGGGCTCACGGTTGGACTTGATGGTCTTTGAGGACTTTTCCAACCTCAGTGATTCTATAATATTTAATAAGTTGATCCAAAAGAAATCTCAGTGTATCACCAGATGGTTTAGTATAATGTTTTGAATATAGAGAGTGAACTTGTGAGTTTTATTTATATGCAGTCTTTTTTGATTCTAACAGCCTCTCTAACCAGTAGCTGTTACTTCTTCCCAAGAGTTTCCAAAGTGGGGAGAGATGACTGTTTTTGCAGGCTGACCTTGTGTGTGTTAAATATTATGTGATTGTAGGCTGTGGGCATACACTTCCACAGTGGGCTGCCTTGCCTCTGTTCGTTGGAGTCCTCAGAGCTGTAGAAGTTGTCAGACAGGAACTGTTCTTTCCTGTCTTTTTAAAATCTCTTACTTCATTAAAATTTATAATCAAGATAGTTTCAGAGTTTCAGGCTCTTCCATACTTGATTTTTCTATATTGATCCCCATTTTCTCTTTGGAAAGGCATTCTCCTTCTGGAAATTATCTATTGCAGAGCACTGTAAATTTATTTACAGAGTAGTTTTGTTCTTGAAATTAACCAGAATTGAATAAGACTGAGGAAAAGGTCAGAATTTCTCCCACAAGACTAAATCTTACTTTGTGGAGGGCAATTGAGAATTACCATTGAGTTGTGATAGAAGATACTACTGAAGAGAATTAGATTGACAAACCTGGAGACTGTTTGCTAGAGGTTTGGATTGTGGAGGGCCTCTGCGGCTCTGTGGGTTCTGGTGTGGTGATGTGTATCCTGCTGAGTGGAGGTGACTCCAGCTTCCAGCCCTTTGGTGCAACACCCTGAACCTTCTCAGCATCTTCCCAGCCGTGCCCATGCTCTGCAATGGTGTTTATCAACAGAGCTGCCAAAGCTGCTTTTGAAGCCATAGGGCAGGGAAGAAAGCTTGGAAGGAACTAGTTGTACAGAACAAAAAGAAATATAATTATGTCAGTTATGCTGGTTTTAGCATAAAAGGATTGTTATTTAGTCAAAAAGATTATTTTCTGAAAGCACATGAAGCAGCCCGTTTAAAGGAACACGTTTTTCATACTTGAGATGTGAGGAAGAGACTGACTTGTTCTGAAAACACATCAAAATCTTATTTAATTCAGGTGGATTGTCCCTTTAATCAGTAAATAATGAGGCAACACTTCTAACTTGCGTGTGCCTAAACTGAGGGAAACAGGGATAAATTATTACAGCGGATCATGTTCAGCAGTTAGTAGTGTTGTAACTCCTGATCAAAGCTGAAGCTGTGTTTGTCTGTCACCGGGAGCTTGGCAGAGTTGGTTGCGTTGCTCTCCGAGCTCCAAAATTGAGCACACGTTTGAAGTGTGACTTCTTCTTTGATTTCATTACTGTCATATAAAAAGATAGTAAACGTGTAGTTGGTAGTGCAGATCTGAAAAGTGCTTTGCTTACTGACTGTTGAGTTTCAGGATATGATCTGATGGGGGTTTTTAAGGCTTTTTGTCCATTTGAGAAAGGCGAGCAGATTTGCTTTGCGTGCAGGGTAGACGTGTGCTCACTGCTTTGGTATTTGGATGGGACTCTTATCTGCCTGGCTGCCTCCAGCCCTGGCTCTGCAGTGTGGGGTGGCCTGATCCTGCGTCTCTGTGCTGGTTTGTAGCCCTATGGATAGATGCGTGGGTGCGGCTTCTCCCAGCCATGGAATCATAGAATCCTAAGGTTGGAAGAGACCCCTGAGATCATTGAGTCCAACCATGCCTGTCTTCCCACTAAACCCTGTCCCTAAGGAACTTATCTACCCCATAACGGGTATTTGTACGGCTCTGGAATGAGCATCCTCTAGAAATCAGATCTGGGATGGAAGCTGAGAGGTCTGAGTTCGTGTCTAATGGACTTTAACAAGATGGAGCTTCACAAAAGAGAAATATGAAGAGTTGTTGAATTTAACACTTGGTGAGGAAGGCCATGCAGTAGGTTATTAATGCAGTGCTTTTTACCTCCAGGCGCGTTATTTGAGGAAAAGTTTTAGTACTTTTTATGGGTTTGGTGGGCAAGTTGCTACCCATTCATCTGACTTTTTCCTTTCTTTCCTGCAGAAAAGCTTGCAGAAGCTCAACGCAGGTTTACTACGCTTCGGACTGAGTTACAGTCCACTTTGGATGCACAGAAAGAAGCCAGCGGGGCTTCCACGCTGCACCGGCGCAGAAAGCCTGTCTTCCACCTGTCCCACGAAGAGCGTGTCCAGCATAGGAATATCAAAGATCTGAAATTGGCCTTCAGCGAGCTCTACCTCAGCCTCATCTTACTGCAGAACTATCAGGTACCCACAGTAGGAGGTGGTTTAACAAAGCCCTGTGTCTAAATGTCTCTGTGTTTGTGGGTCTTTGAAATGCCTCGTTCAAGCCAGTTCTTTTTTTATTCTGGGGTTCCTAAATGTTTTTAAAGAAGAGAGAGATGCCTAGCAGCTAGCAGCATATGTCTTGTTGCTTTTTGTTGAGCTGAAATTGCTAAACTGACCTGCAGAAGGACCTTCCACCTCCTTTTCTGAGCTGGCTGACCCCAGCACCCTTGGCGCAGGCACGGTCAGGACAGAGTCACATCGGGGCCTCCTCCCTCCATAGCGTGTTGTTCTCTGCAGGGCTGGAGCTGGCAAGTTGGGGAAGCAGCTCTTTTATCTAATGTTTGCAATGAAACTTGAAATACTGATGTACTGTGCCCTCTTGGTGTTACCATGGTAGTGACTGTGGCCTTGCTGCATCGGAATTTCTTGTTAAAACATCCATTTTTAAAGAAAATGTTTTTAATTCTGTAGGATACAGGCTCGTTTGCCTTGAAGTATGAAAAAACAAATCTTTAGTTTTACTTGGATTTCTGGCATGAAAGGGCATGGTAAATATTGCAGACAGTGATTTTGTTCCAAAAATTTTGAAACTGAATTCTGGAACAGTTAAGGCTAGGCTAGCTCTTATGGTGTTTAATACTCTGAAATGCTTTTAAATGTCTTGGAGTGAGGGGTTTTAGCTTGTTAAATAAGAATGTATGAACTTAAAATTCTTTAATTTGCTACTTCTCTATTCAGATGTTTACCAATGTTGTACTGGAGAATTTTACTAAATAAAATTCACTATCAGAATTACTCAAATCCACTCTGCAGTAGGTACAGAACTTAGTTTTTCCAAACTTCTGATTGTTTGTACCTCTCCTAAAATTCTGTCTTAGAGCACACACACTGCCAACAGTTAGTCACTTCAGATGCCCCTATTGGAATTATTTTGTGTTAGTACTGGGTTTCCAGGTGGGAAAATCTTGGTACAACTTGTATTGGAAAAAGCATCAGACTGCCTTCAAGGAAGGCTCCCGGGCGAGCGTTCAGACCACCTTGTACAAACCTTGCAATTCCTTATTTTCCTTGGTTAAACAGACACCTCTCTGGGAGCCCTGAACACAGGTTTTATAGTTGGAGAAACTATTTATGGCTTTCTCAAAAAGCTCTTTAATTACTAGAGAGAATTTCTAGTTGAAAATCCTGGGAAAGGCAGAGTGTCCTTTGCTT
Source organism: Geococcyx californianus (assembly GCA_013389885.1). Taxonomy (NCBI): domain Eukaryota; kingdom Metazoa; phylum Chordata; class Aves; order Cuculiformes; family Neomorphidae; genus Geococcyx; species Geococcyx californianus. Next base: position 17,711 of record VWPV01012997.1, read on the forward strand.
TTCAGGTGTGGAGCAGAGCAGTGTTCCCTGTTATGATTTCTTCACTCTTTTAAGAAAAGAAAGCTTTTACTTTTGGTTACAGAAATCAGTTCTGAGGCTTGCTGAAGAATTTAGACAGAGGCTGACGTAGATCAATTCTTTGAAAATTCTTTTCCTACTCTGCAGCAGTGAAGAAAGGCATCTTGTATGCTTATGTTTTTACTTTTTGCTACTGCAAGTCCAGGTCCATTGCCTGTACACTAAATATTGGTGTAAACCCCATCTGGATTTGGTGGCTTTCACAGTTTCCGAAAGGAGCAGAGCTTCTTTCTACAACAGAACTTCAAAGAGATAATGAGGAAAAAATAGTTCAAATTGGTTTTGAAGTTGAAGACAAGGAATACAAATACTAAACCAAACATAAAACCAAATCCCACAATACTACTCTTAAACACTGTTGAGTTTAGAATATAAGAACTAGGAATATTCATATTCTTGCAGTTTCAGAGTGGGAAAGCAATAACCTGGTGGGAGGATGACATAGCTGAGACCTTCATGTAGTTGAGAAAGTCACCAATGGCTTTATAAATACCAAACTATGCCTTTGATGCCATGCTGCAGTCTTGAGTTGGGTTACCAAGAGAGGAAAATCCACAAGAAACAAATTCCTCAGTGTGTTTGCGCTGAAGCAAGAGCAAAAGTTGCACATGTTCATTCCTAAGGTGCACAAACCTAACATCAAATGCAACCACAACTTGTCTCCAGGGCGTCGGTTCCTGGTTTAACTCACTGGTGATCACATTTCTGATCAAGTTAGCTTATTGTTAACAGTAAGATATAATTCTAGAGTATGTAAATATATAATAAATCTGTTTATGGGACTGTTCTGTTTCCCAGTTCCATCACTGCGTGCTCCTTGTCAGAAGTACCACTGTACCCAGCGAGTTTTCATTGTGCACTTTAGGGCTGCAGAGTTTTTGCGGCCAGAGGACGAGATGCCTCTGGCAAGGTGTAGGGTGTCTGGTGTAACCGTAGCCCGAGTGGCTGAGGCACACCAGAGTTAGGCTGTGACTGCACACGACGTGGACAAAGTTGATGTTAGTTTGCACTACAGAAAAATCTTTGACCAAAATCAATATTTTTAAAAATTTCAAATGTATGAAACACCAGTCTTCTCTCCCTGGGGTGGAATGCTGGCTTTTCTAATAGAAAGTAATTAAAGTCTCTTGTCTGCAGTAATGTAGATCGTTAGTGCACCGGCTTCCTGCTCCTGTTTCCCTAGCCTCATTTCCCCACCTATACGGTAGGGGTCTGGTATTAAATCACTCTGAGCATAATTAGATTGAAAATAATATCAGTGAGTAGCTGGCGCCTCTCCCTAGGGCATTGGTTTTTGCCATGTTCTCTGTTTTTCTTTCCAAGCTACTTTCTAAGCTTTTTTAGAAGTGATTCTTGTCATGGTCTGCCTGCGTTCCTGCTGTTGTCGAATGAAAGGTTGAGTCTTCCAATAGGCATTTTCTGTATAATGAGATGTAGGATTTCAAATGCATCTTGTCACAGCCGTTGCCTGCAGCGTGATGAACTTTGCCTGTCTTAGTTATTGGGTATTAGAAGAGTGTTGGGCCAGGGCTCACATGTAACTTGGAAATCAAATGTTAATTCTCGTCTTAATGCAGCATGGTGTGCTTATCTCGACAGATTAGAGGGTTACAGCTCCTGTGCCTGCAAGCTTACTGTAGTTTTGCAGTCACTGTGCAATGTTCTGTGTGGAAAAGGATGCTTTCATAGGAATGCACTTGTCTGGATTTAATCTGCAGCATTCAAAACTCCCACAAGTTCTGTGTTATACAAGGATTTTCCTTCTATAATGTGCTCATCTGGAAAACTTGACTTGAAACCAATATAAAGTTTAAAGAAACTACAAGGCAGTACCTTGGCCTTTCCAGAAGGGAAAACGACCTTGAAGGATTGGTAATGGCTGTGGGAGTTGGGGTGAAGCATTGCCTGCAGCTTGAGGTTTCTGTGAAGAGCTTGTGACAGCATGTGCTAATCCAGAGGGTGGCTGCCGAATTGGGATGTGCCTGTACAGAGGAGTGTGTCTTGAAATAGCTTAAAGCGTACAGGTGTCCAGCGTGTCCACAGGTTATTTCTTCAGTGAGATTTCATCATGAATGTTGTCACTTCCTGCATTAAGGAGGAAAGTGGCAGTGATTTGGCTTCTCAGGGAGTATGAGGTTTAGGTAGTTCCCTGCAAATAAGTTTTGTCCTCGAGTCCACATTTTTTCTATTATTTGCAAGGGCTGTATAATACTTCTAATAAAGTAATAACTCAAAAACTTCCTGAGAATAGATAAAATACTTCTTATTAACTATTCCCTTTTTTGCTAGCACTGGCAATGAAACCATTGTACTATCTTGGGAACTGATTGGGGTTTAAAGCCAGTAACTGCGTTCCCTTGTCTGCAGAACCTGAACTTCACTGGCTTCCGCAAGATCTTGAAGAAGCATGACAAGAACCTGGAGACAGCGCGGGGGGCGGAGTGGAGGGTGGCCGAGGTGGAGGTGGCTCCCTTCTACACCTGCAAAAAGATCAACCAGCTTATCTCCGAAACAGAGGTAAAGATGCCAGTCTGAATACGGCTCCTCTTTTAACTACAAATTGATGTTTCCTCGTTCACCACTGATTCTTATAGTGTTTGCCCTCTCTATAGCTTGTGTTCACCACCAAGACCATTATTAATCAATTTTGAAATGCCACTGCTTTCTGGCACTGCTTACATAAATTCGGATATGTTCTCTTCAACTGCTAACTTGTCTCTCTGCAAAGCTCATGCGGAGGTAGCTTGTATTGGGTAATAACATGATGCAGCATGGTGAGCTTTTCATCTCTTCGTTACCGTGTGTTAGAAGAGTATTGGGCCAGGGCTCAAATGTAACTTGGAAATCAACCATTATTTTTTGTTGGTGGTGTAATGCAATAGCGTGTGATTGTCATTATATTGAGCTTCTAGGATGTGTATGTCTTTATCTCCTTAGGAAGTGGTGACCAATGAGTTGGAAGATGGAGACAGACAGAAAGCGATGAAACGTTTGCGTGTTCCACCCTTAGGAGCAGCTCAGGTAAGAGATTGAGTGATGCAGCAAAGCTGCTTCTCCAGCTTGTCAAGGTGCCAAATTAGATTCATTTGAACACAAAAGTGAAATAAACCTATGTGATCGTGCTCCACAGATTGTGAGAGAGGCATGGTCACAATCTACTTTAGTTCCCAAAGAGTTTGAAGTAGTTTACCTACTGTTCCTACTGCATGCAGACAAGGTAATGAAGAGATGAGGTAAATAGTAAAAGGAAATTTGTGTTGATGCTTAGTGTTGATGTGGTCTGGAATATCTTTCAAAGGGTGTCAAGGTGCCCAAGCTCTCTTTCAACACAGCAACAACTTAGATAAGAATATTATACAGCATTTTCAGTTTAAAAAACCTCACTTCAGGAGCAAGAGTGTGTTCAGAGATCAGAACGTTGTATTCTTGATTTTAGATTTATTCTGCAGATTGATTTGACTTTGCTGATAGCCTGTTCACTCCACTTAATTCCACCGTTGCTTTGTTCACAGCCTGTACCAGCCTGGACTACATTCAGAGTTGGATTCTTCTGTGGGTTGTTCATTGCACTGAACGTCACTCTCATACTTTCAGGTGGGTATCCTTCGCTGGACCTGGCTACCTGCCACACCTTAGTTTGGGTGTGTTCTCGTCGCTTTGCGAGGGCCTGGGTCTGAACTGGGTTGGTCAGGATGTTCTGAGTTTAATCAGCCAGAATCAGCTCACACAGTTGGGAATTATTAGTTCTGTTTAGTAATAGGTTGTGGTTTTTCTTGTGTTATACATGTGGATTTGGGACTGTGAGCATACTATGTTTTATTCTCCTGTTTTCCTCCTTTTCTTGGAGGGAGATTCTGGAAGTGCGACATCCTTGGATAAAGGCAGATTTCTACTGTCGTTCTGTGGACACACCACACTCTCCCACCTTGAGAGAGGCACTCGTAGGACCTCAGTTGGGCATGGTAGTCTCTCCCTGCAGAGAATAAGAACAGACACAGAGCTGTGTGAGAATCATACCACTGGGGAGATTTTCATATAGAAATTCCTGGAATTTCAGTGCCTGGTGCCTATTAATGGAATTAATAGAGGTTTTTCTTGTTAGCAGATTTTGGCAAGATTGTTTAAAAGCTACAATAAGTTCTTGCATATTTCAGGCCTTGGCTTTATTCTGCTTTGTACCTTCTGAGTTTGGACTCTGATTAGAATAAAAGCCATGTTAGTGCTGTAGATCCAGATCCAGCGCTTAATCACAAGCGGCTTTACTAATTGTGTGTGTGATTTCAGTAGCGTTGTAACTTGCTTAAGCAGTACAAAGGAAAAGGCTTAATAAGTCAAGAGACGAGCTCTCGCATTAGGGAAAACCCATGTCTGTGTTTTTGACTTAAAAGAGTTTTTAATCAGATGTTTCTGTAATTTGATCCAGTCATCTCCTGGGATAAAATTCCTCTGTTTGAGAAGCTGTTTGCAGGGCTTTCCGTTTGGTCTTGCTGTGGTAGAGGCAGAACGTTGACCCATCTGTGTGAAGGGTCCGTTTAATGTGTCAGAGCTGTTCTTTATTCATTGTATCTTTTTTTTTGCCCTAACTTACATGCTTGATCTCTGTGTGAGATGCAAATATGATTGAAGCTCGTCGTTTGCTTTATTTCTCAGTATTAAGAATGAAGAAGTGAAATAGTTGTGAGAATGAATTCATAAGTGATTAAATCTCTAAAGCAAATGTTAGTAAACTGCTGTGAGCAATAGGTGTGTTTGTATCCGCAGATATGATCCGATACCTGTATGTTACTTCAGATATTGGGCAAACCCCCATATTCTGACTGCACAGTTTGGGGTTTTAGTTGACTATTACTTTGCTAACCTCTCTGCTACTCTTGCCAAATCATTTGTATGATTTGATTGACTAAGACAGCATTTTAGCACTGTATGCAGACAATGTGAAACAGCATTAAAATATGACTTCTACTAGTAAAGCAGTTCCGTATTGCCTCGTTTGAAAAGCAGAACAGCAACATCTTACAGAGGTGAGTTCACAAGAACTTGGGGTTGCTTAAAGGCTGTTACAGGTAGACCGCAGGAGAACATCACCCTGAATAATATGGATTTTGAGGCCTTGCTGTTTCTATATAAGCTTTCCTAGGTGCCAGGCTAGTGTGTAACAGGAGTTGAAAGTTCATGGAAATGGGCTTTATTAACCTGACACCTGCAAGACTTCACACACAATCTGAAGCCCTTTGCTCCAGCAGTCAACCAGGGGCATCCTTCTCTCGGAGCACTGCCTTCAGAGCCCGCGCGTACTGAAGGGATAAGATGATCGAGTGTCAGGTACCTACTGCCTCTAGGAGAAGACTTTGTGTTGGATTTAAGTGGAAACAGTATATGAATGGAAAATCTGTTTGCCTTGGGGCCACAGTACAGAACTCTGCTCTGGGTTGCACCACTTTTGAGACCTCATACACCTTTGCTGGGCCCTTCCCTGCAAGTGGGGTCCTTGAGGGTCTTCAGTCAAGCTGCTTGGTGGTAGCGAAAAAAATTATTTGATTTGGAAACATGAAAAAGGAATCAAATCTAGCCTTTATGCTACACAAGCTAAGCTAGATAGAGTCTTGGTATCAGAGGGGAGCATATACAGACATACGCTTTCCTTCTGCGTGTTAGTACCTCAGCTTCTTGTACTGCGCAGCATCTGCTTTTTCTCCAGAAGCAGCTGCTGTTCCACACTGCAGTTATGGTCCTCTACCACCCTAAGAGCCCAGAAATAAGATTAACAGACATTAGCTGGGGAAGTCATACGCTCTACTGGCATACTGAACTGTGTTCAGAGTAGGATAAACCTTTGTCTGGGTGTTCTGTTTTGAATAGCACACAGCACGTCTGTCCTGGTCTGGTTGTTTCTCATTCCATGTTCTTGGGCTACTTTGTCCTGTTTGGAAACCTTTCCCTTGGTTTGGTCTGCAGGCATTTCAGATTACAATTGCCTTTGCAATTCCATATTTAAGACTAATTTCTCGCAGCTTCAGAGACGTCGTGGCTGCCCCATCCCTGGAGGTGTTTGAGGCCAGGTTGGACGAGCCTTTGAGCAACCTGATCCAGTGGGAGCTGTCCCTGCCCATGGCAGGGGGTAGAACTGGTTGGGCTTTGAGGTCCCTTCCAGCCTAACCCATTCTATGGTTCTTCCGGGTGTCTGTCATTTTTTGACTCTTTTTCCTGAATCCAGTGGTCTCTCAAGTTTTAAATTTGAAGCGACAGTTCTTGAGTCAATCTTTCTTGCACAATTTTCTGCCACAATTTCATGTAATATAAGGTATAGATGCTGAACTCATGAAACTTTTTACAGATATGCTTTCTCTGGAGAAAAGATTGAAAAACTTGGAACTGTAATTTAGGCAGGAGCATCTGTGGGAATAAATTCTCAGCATCAATTCTGTAAAGCTGCATGTTCTTTTTTTTTTCCCTTCCTAAAAAGCATGTAAGTGCGAAACACTTAATGAAACTGAAATTGGGGGTTCAAATAACTGTATTTTACTTGTACTTTCCTGATAAAACCTGTATCAGGCAGTCGGGGGGGGCACTCGGGACAGTATTTTGCAGAGAGGCTTGTTCTAGGGGGAGCTGCTGCTATATAAGGCTGCACGTTGTTTGAAATTAGGCAAATGTGTTTCCAAAACCCTGAAGGCTGAACAAAGGAAGCAACAGGCTTTCCAGTTGCTGCCGTGTGTTGGGTTTTCTGTTTGGGTGCGGCTGGATATTACATTTCTGTTTATGAATATGTATTACATTACGGTTCTATTGAACTCAGTGATCAGGCACAGTTCAGCATTGTTTTAAATGCTGTAAATGGTGCTTCTGGGTTTTGTGGGGAGCTGAAGTATTTGTGTATCTGTCTGTTGGGATTTCATCACCATTAAACCACAACATTTAAGTGCATGTAGTCTTGATTTATGCTAGTGCTGTCCCTCGTGCCTTTATTGTGAGAAGGGGGACTTAAGATGCTGCTGCTGCCCTGACAACACGGGCTTGGAGAGCGAGTGGTCCCCAGAATGCTCCTAAATCCTCTGACAGGTTAGGCAAAATGTCCTCTGCTTGCTGGTACGTGCAGTGCTTGTGCTGTCTCTAAGGTCATTTAATTTCTGTCTTTGCCAGGTGTGGCTTTTATAGATGGACCAAATGTGTGGCCACTGGTGAGAATCTATCGAGGTGGCTTTCTCCTGATAGAATTCCTCTTTCTCCTGGGTATCAACACGTATGGCTGGAGACAGGCTGGAGTGAATCACGTCCTCATCTTCGAACTCAATCCCCGCAGCAACTTGTCCCATCAACATCTCTTCGAGGTAAACAGAACAGATTGTAGGAGTGGTTGAGCTGTGTGGCATATCAGGAGAGTAAATCCTGTGCCATTTCCTGGCAAGAAGTTCTAACACAATTAGAAAAGGAAGGCGCTGAAGTCTGATTAGATTACAGGATTGAGCGCTGCTCTCCCTTTCCTTGTAATGAGAATTCATGGTAGGTTTCAGAGCTCTATTTTCATAAGGTACCTATGTTTTTTTTATGTGTTTCTGTAGATTGCTGGTTTCCTGGGGGTTTTGTGGTGCCTGAGCCTGCTGGCATGTATATATGGTAAATTCACCTACATCCCTATGCAGGTGAATCCACTCATCTTGTACGGCTTCATGTTGCTTTTTCTCATCAACCCTACCAAAACCTTATATTACAAGTCCCGTTTTTGGCTGCTCAAACTATTGGTAAGTCTCAAACCTGATTTAAATAAGTACATTTTTTAAAAATGCTGTAGCTTAGCAGTGGCAGTTTAGTCTATACAAGTGTCACTAATCTTCAGGAGAGAGAGGTGCTTACACTGTTGTGCGTTCACAGACCCGACGTGATAAGGTATTGACTGCAAAGGGCTGTGGAGCGTGGCTTTACAGAGGCAGCTTCTGCTTGTCTGTACCAGCTAATTGTTCATCTTCCTATAGACAGCTCTATAGGTGTTTTTGCATGTATAGAAACACTCAGATATCTTTGTTGTTTGTTCCTTAAAATATTGGAGCAGTTTGATCGGGGTTACAGTGCTCTAAGGCAAGGCTGCATGGGTGCTCCTCAGCCCAGGCTGGGTGAGCACCAACATTAAGAGCATTCACTGGTGGAGAGAGAACCTTTGCTAAGGTGGTTGCTTATAAAATGATGTTAATAGGTGGAGTATTTTTTAACAAATTCTTTTGTGATCTTAAACTGTTTACTTTGGACCTAGCTCCCATTTTCCTGGTAAGATAGAGCTGATAAATTGAATGTAAATTTGCATGCTATTTCAGTGTTCCAGTTATACGTGGGAGCTCCAAAAGAACAGTTTTCAAACTTGTTGGATGGCTCATGAGTTTATTCCCAAATAAGCTGTTTCACACATTCATCCCTACTCTGTATGCCCTTTTAAATTGACTTTAATCAAGTTAATTCCCCTGATACCATATTCTTGCTAGAACTGCTTTGAGAGTATTGGGTAGAAGAGGGTTTGGCTCACTGATATTTTTCATAGAATCATTTTAATGCCAATTAAAACTATTAAGTTTATTTGGAACATGACAAAGACGAAACGCAGAATCATCCTTCAGGCCTGAGCAGGCAGGTGTGCACACAGCTAGTTACCATCTGTGCTCTTACCTCTGGTATTTGCTATCTTAGTACTATTTCAGTCTTTTCCTTCTTTGCCTTCCAGCATTCAGCCATCTCTCAGATGTATCTTTAGTCCCAAGCTTCATTACTCTCACTGCTGTCCCTTGGTGCTAGGGAAGCACTGGAAGTGCTCTACTCGTGTGAGCGATATCTTTGTTCATTTACCTCAATGTCTTAGCAGGGTGAGGTTCTTCACAGAGCTCTTAGTTTCCAGTCCCTGCTCTCTCCCAGCTATCCCTAGGCTACGCTGCAGCCTGCGATATAGACCTGTCCTCGAGCGTGCACAGGCCAATTCATGCCAAGGTCTCCTGGGGAAAAGGAGCTTCATCAAAATGCAGGATCACCTTAATGGTGGAAAACGACACAGTACATCTCACTGTGTGGTATGCAGAAGGGGGAAGGGGAAAAAAGGAGGCCAGACAAACCACATAAAGAGTAGCTGTTAGGCATTTCTAATTTTTAATGTATGTAATTGGCCGCTTGGTGTATTTTACTTCTCCTTGCAGTCACCAGCAGTTAACTGGGTGAAAGGAGGTTTAAATAGCGCAATTCTTGTTTGTGTGAACAGCACAGTTCTTTTGGTTTGGTGAACATTCATGTGCTTTATAGGTTTCATTTCCAGACAAGATGAAGTCGGACATATCAGGTATAGCAGAACATTACTGGCATCTTCAATTTTTCTAGAACCAAATCAAGAAAATACTTTAGTGTGCTGTAGCATTTTGTGACGGATCCAGAAGCCTTACTGCATCCACCCATGATAATCAACACCTGCTTGTTGGTACTTATGAGTGGGATCTGTTTTGCTCATCCCTGAGGGACTGCGAGTTGCATCTGACCTGATCTTCCTTTGAGTGAAAAAAGTTATTTAGCCCACAGTAAGTTTAATTCCCACGCCAGGCTCTTCTTTCTTGTCTGCGTGCTTAAATGAGAGTACTTTGCCCCTTTGCTGTCAGATGAGAAGTCCAGGAGTGCACTTGTGTAGGCTGAGGATAACAGTTCACTAGGAGGTATCAGATCCTTGCACGGGGGATGGCACAGCGTCTGCATGCCCGTGCTCTCTGCAGGGCGCCGAGATGGCAAAACAACTGCAGGAAGCCTGTCTGTGAGAGGTGAAAATCTAGCAAGTGTTTAGCTCCAGCTCAAATATCTACTGTCTCAGCACTTGTTAAAACTGCAGTCATCAGCACCAGGAAGTCTGTGCTTGGCTTCTGGAACCGTTGATAAAAAATTGCGACTGATTACTTGAAAACTGAGGTTCAGCTCCAGCTTTTGATGTTTTGTGATTTGATTCTTGTGGTCCATCTTCATGGAAGGACGTTGCAGACACTTCTCAGCTGGGAAGTGAGGAGTTGCCAGTGATACCTGCCCACAGGTGCTGCCAGCACCCTCTGGGAGCTGAGTTCCAGCTGTGCCCGGGCAGCGTGTAGCAGCAGTCGGAAACCACAGTGCCTAACGTGTGGGATTGGCAGGGTTCAAACGTCTGCTCAGCCTGTTGAGGACAGTTGGCTGAGATACAGTGCCTTAGCGAGGCTGTGCACGTATCTGCTGACTCCTCGTTTGCTGTAACCTTTAGGTGGAAAGCTTCTGGTCTCTTAAAAATTCTATGCCGTCGTCTGGCAGTGCTTAAGTGTCTCTCCCTAAATGAAATAACAACATGAATTCTATTAATGTTTTCTTTATATAGAGATCTATCTTTAAAGCTGTTTTCACGTTTCATTTGTTTTAGTTAGTCTTTGTTTCCAGGAAAAAAAGAGGTCTATGATGAAACAGGTAAAAATAGTATCAGGGAGTGCTGGTAAAACCGAGGAGGGCCCTTTTGAGCAGGAAAGCTGGTGTGGCTTCCCTGACCTCTGCAGAAGCTGTTCTGCAGCTGGATGGCTTTGAGGACAGACCTCCCTAACGCTGGCCCCATTTGAGCCTTTGTATTAGGTGCCACCCTATGTGAGCACAGTGCTTTCTGGGTCAAGATCTGTATCTGCTTTATGCCACTAAGTCTTAATCCCCTATCTGGCTTTGAAATTTAGGACCAGAGCTTTAAATTAGCTTTACAAGCTGTTGGGAATGTGTCAGTCCTTTCCTGGATTTCTGTGACTGTGTACTCCATGGGTTAATAAGGAGAGGACTATAAAAGATCAGTGTTAGCCAGTGCTTTCATTAATTTAAAGGTTCATAAATCTCTGAACTACAGGATGGTGCTGTCTCTTTGGGAAACTGGCCGTTAGTAACTATAACTAACTGGGTAGAGAGAGTTGTAATCAAAGGTAATGGACCATGAAACTGCCTGGTTTGAAAGTAGCAAAACTGCTGTTAAGGTTTAGAGGGAAAGTGGACTGGGATTGAGGGGGAGTCTAATTGACAGTGAATAGGATTTCCTCTGCCCTTTCTTTAACTCTTGCCCTGCTGGAGGCTTTGGGAGATCCAGCAGCAACACTCTTCGCTCCCACAACTTCTAACACTAAAAAACTAAGTGTTAAGTAAACCGTGCTGGATCAGGCTAATGGCCGTGCTGGGGGTCGTAATCTGACTGTCATTAAGAGTGAGGCAGAGAGGAAGTGTGGAAGGTGTCAATAGATGTGACATAAGTGTTTGGAAGAGAGTGCTGATCAAAATGAGGAGCAGTGGGAGAAACAGAGCTGTGTACAGGTCTTACACAGAGCTGGGGAGTTTCTGGGAAAGAGCTTGGTTGGGCGAGACTTGGCTCTTCAGCCAGTAAAAACCAACAAGGTGAAGGGGAAGAAGACACATATTTGTACTAAAAGTGAAGAGACTGTTATCTGGTTTTGTCAACTGGAGCGAAAGGTCAGCAATAAATCTTCAAGTGTTTCTGTTATTTCCATATTTGTTCAGTGCTGTGATGTCCTGCCACTGCATTTCAATGTCCTTGACACCATGTCATGAATTATTCCTTTCTTTTCCTGACAGTTTCGAGTGTTCACTGCTCCCTTCCACAAGGTAGGCTTCGCAGATTTCTGGCTGGCTGATCAGCTCAACAGCCTGGTTGTGATACTCATGGATCTGGAATACATGATCTGCTTCTACAGCTTTGAGGTTCAGTGGGAGGACAATGCTGGACTTCTGGCCAATACAGGTAGAGTAATGCTGATGACCCGTGTGAATGTGGTCAAAATGACTGGAAAAACACTGAGCAAGGCGACTTCGTAATCACCTGTCTGTTTTGAAGAGGGCTACAGATGACATAGGAAATGAAATAATTGCCATTTCTGGTAAACACAGCATTAGAGAGATTCTGCCCTTTCTTACTTCCATCCAGAGAAATGGAATTTCACATCCATGTTCATTTCCTAATCCAGTCATTTTGGCCTAATGTGTATATTCATCAAAGAATTTAGACACAATTTCTTGATTGGAAAGAGAAATCCATTTTCCTGGCATTTGTTGTTTTATTTCATAGTCGTTTAACCATGTATTTGCTTTTAGCCTGTTCCTGTTGCTCAGCATGAAAATGAGTTGCGTGAGCTTGTTAAGCACGATTTTCTGTGCTGTAGCCTGGTTCTCACAGCACCCTAAAGCAAGAGAGGATGGAGAAGCTTCCTCAGAGCTTGCTAGTGCCACCCCTTATTCAATTAGACACCAGGGTTGTGCGTGCTCTGCTTCTCCTCTCCTTTCTAGCCAGAAGAGCCGCAGAGCTGGCATATGGATTTTGACTTTGGCCTTCCCAGTGGCAAAGTAGTACCTGTCTCCTCCTGGATCAGGCTTTGTCTTTTCATTTTAGGCAGTGACTGCTGACAAATCAGTGTTGTCTGATGGTTTTGACGCTTGCTGAAAGAATTTGCAGTGTGCTTCAATAAACATCAGTGTTCACTTTGGTTTTCCAATCTGTTGGATCTTTCTCTTCCCTGTAAGGCAGTGTGGCGAGTAACTAAATATTTATCTTTTTAAATTAAAAATAAAATAAATTAAAGCAACTGGGTGGTTAACAACTTGTCCTCTTCCAATCCAAGCACTGAAATGATAGTGAAGTGCTTTGGGATAAATATCAGCTAATCACTCGTCTGTGTTAGTCTGAATAAGAAACAAACATTTGGGGTGGGATGTTTGGTTTAGATGTGCTGAGCGAGGCAGCGTATGAGTACAGCGTTCTTGGGGGTTCCAGCAGAGCTGGGGTTTTCCTGCTCCTTTCTGCAATAATGAGAAGGCTTTCAAACATCAGAGGTGGGACACAATGTCATGTTGGTGTAGTTGTCTCTCCCCCCAGTTTTTGAAGCCAGGGATGTGCTTTTTAAAAAGAAAAAGAACAACAACAAAACCCCCGAACACGTACTGAACTGTGCTTGCTCCTATTACAATATACAAGAAAAACTAGGTCAAGGACATCTTAGGCAAAGTAGCCGTTTTATGCTGTCCTGCAGAGTTGGGAAATGCTCTCCCATTTATGCACAAGAACTCAGTGTTGAAGGCCTTTTGTAATTCCATCCTTGATTTGATTATTCTCAGTACTGCCAACAGCACAAAATAAATTTTAAACCAGATTTTTTTTCCAACCTTTTTGCATGTTAATTATTCTGGCAGCTGTAAAAGGCTTAGATGATGATCTGTCTGGATGTGTTATTGATGTTATCACCTGAATACCTCTGAGATGGAGTAAAGGGCCTCAGGATGCTTTCTGGTGATGAAATTCTCGCTGTGCTGGATGTTGTGTGTGTGCCTAAGCATGAGACATTGATGAGGAATTGCTCGCGTGCCAAGTGATGTTCCTCATACAGAAAGCAAAACAATAGGGGTTCTTAAACTCACTGACTCTGTGTCCCTGAAACTTCTGTCTTGCAGATAATCAGATTTGTTACAGCTACTCCTACGGAGTGAGAGCAGTTGTCCAGTGCATCCCTGCATGGTTGCGATTCATCCAGTGCCTGCGCCGTTACCGTGATAACAAACGGGCCTTTCATCTGGTTAACGCTGGAAAATATTCCACCACCTTCTTCGTGGTGACATTTGCAGCCCTCTACAGCACTCACAAAGGTATTGATTCCTTTGGAAAATCCTTGGCAGGACGTGGGATTTGCTTTTTATGTGGGAGAAGCTGAGAATCTGGCATCCCACTGAAGCCTGAGCTTTTGTCTTTTGGCACCTGTGAAACATCTCAGTGGAAAACCAAGGGCCTGCGTAGCACGCAAAGAGTATTTAAGATCTTCTTCTAGACATAGAATACCTGGTCTGCTGAAACTGTGCTTCAGCACTGTGAGTGAGAATCCTCAGGTTTCTGTCTTAGAAGGAGAAAACTGAAATACCTGTAAGGGTTTGCCATGAAGGGAGGCTGAAAAGGAGATGTAAAAGGAAAAGGATAACATGGGAAATACCTCTCCCTTGGGTGTCATGAATAGCTAACCTGGATCCTCTGAATACAGGTGATCCGTCATTCCTGAATGTGAGGACAAACTGGGAAAATGCTCTCTCAGGATTTTCCTGTGTGTTTTCATCCATGCTTTCTCTGCAGCTGGCAGGGAGTTGTTTCCAATCCATTTAACTGCAGATTGAGCTCTGATCCCTCAAGTTCCCCATCTCCCTGGAAACGACAATTACTTGATTCTCCTGTTGTTCTGAAGGAAAAAGCTTTTAGTTTCTGCACTTCAGGCAGCCACCCTGCCTTTCATTGTTCTGAAGTCTTAAAAGCTGTATTCTTTCATTTGAAAATACATACCTTCCACATCTGCAGGAATTAGCACACTTGTGAGAAATCACTTCTGCTGAAATATGATTGTGGTGGGGCAAGGAGAAGTGTTCAAGGCATCCTTCTAGTTAACATGCTGAGGTTTCAAAAGGGTGTCAGGGCTATTAGAAACCTTTCTGTGTCCAAGAAACGACTGTTTTGACGTAGCTGGGCCTGAAGTCACACTGATAATACTTGTCAAGCCTTGCATTTTAACAGCAGAGAGGTGCACTGCTGCAAGCTGGCCAAAGGCTTGGTGCTCTGTATGCTGGGTACAGCCAAACTGGGGGTGGGAGCATCAGTGGCACATGCAGCGCCTGGCCCCTCTGTGCATCTCCCCAGAGCTTGTTCCCGTTTTAATGTGTTTGCTCAGTGACATTCTGCAGCTCTTCAGTTCCAGCCCTGCGGTCCAGTTAGTCACCACCACCAAACCCCGAGATGAGACAAGCACAGAGTGCTTGGCTGTAGTCACTGCCAAGTGACTGTGTATACGCTGTTATATACAGTGCCTGCTCTGGGGAGGCTGACTAATACTTCTCTGTTCTGGGGGACACTCTGGCGGAGCTTTCTGTGGGAACGTTGGAGTAGGTTTGGAACCAAGAGGAAAACCAGCATCTGTCAAAACATGCTGGTGAAGAGTGTTACCTCTTCCTACTCCTCTTGAAGTCTGTGTCCATGCCAGCCCTGCTGCCCCCTGTTCTCGTGGCTGCCATACGTAACTGTTGTCTGCTTTTCAAGCCTGGCAGGGTGTGGGTTGTAATGAGGTGTTTACGAGCAAGGCATGGGGCTTATTCCAATAGCTGAGAGATGTTCGTGACTCGCAGTTTTTGTCTGTCTGGTTTTGATAGTGGAAGTCAATAGCATGGAGCTGTTGGTATCGTACAAAAAAGAATGGAAGCCTCTTTGGAAATTACATGTTAGCACGGATTTTATAAGTGTCACTGTGCCTGGGCTTGTAGCGATTTTTCGGAGAGCTGCCTGAAGACCTTTCCCATGTCTCCTCAGCCCTGTAGGCCTATTTCCATCCTGACATAAATGCACTTTCTAATATACTGTACCTGTTAAGACTCCAATTTTGTCTATGTGCTTTACATAGATTCCCAGTTCTTTTTGAACTTGGAATCAGATGGTCTATCATAAAGTTGTTATGATGCTACTGTTGAAAATAGATGCACTGCTCGCCCACACCTTGTCTGTGTCTGCCTAAGGATAGCAGTGACAAACACCGATCTCTTACCTACAGAACATCTGTTCGGGGCTAGGTGTTTGCTGTTAGGAAAGCAGACAGTGCCCAAAGCAATTGTTAAATTGGTAAAGATCCTTGCTCCCTAGACCTGCTTTAAATTGCAGTAAGGAATGAAGCTGTTAATTGCTGGGGTAGTAAGAGTTTTATTTAAAAGTCTTTCATGCCCATGTTTGCAGGCCTATGACTTACACCTCTGGAATGACAGCTTTTGGCTGCCAGCGTGAGAGCATAATTGGTGGCCTCTTCTTGGGAGGTCAGGTAATGTAAACCAGTGCCTGTTCTCCACTTGGGAGTCCTGGGGACCTCACAGCCCTCAGGAAAGGCTTGTCTTCCTCCCTTGAGTTGAACATTGAATAATTTGTAGTTGTTCTGTAGGCTTTTTAACTCACCTCTGCCAGCTGTGCGAAGATGGGCTGTGCAGCTGGGAGGGTTTGCTGGGGTTGGAAGCCAGCTAATTCATACAGAGTGCACTGAGTGCAGGGTTGTGCAGGGGTTTCAAGGGGCTGGAACAACTTGATCTAGAGAAATGTTCAAATGCTAGCATGTTATGTTTAAGTGGTGTGTGCTGCTTCTAGTTGTATGTGGTAGCCCCTTCTCCGAACCTGCTGTAGCATAGGATCCCCCTCTATTAACATGCTGTTCTCTGGGCTCCTAACTAGTGCCTCAGTTTCCCCAAAATATCACCTATAATAATTCCTGTTGCTAAGGCAGTTCACAACAGAGAAGCTGTTTCTTAGTTTTTCTTCCTTTTGATTCAGATGCAGAATGCAATTTTTTCTGCTAATTGCGGTTGGGAGGTTGGACCAGTAATCTGTTTGGATTTGCTCTCCAAAACTGGCAATCCTGCTGTTGTCCTGGGACCTGACCGGTTTTCCAGAGTGAACACCAAGCTTTCGCTTGCTGATTTAGTGAAGCTGAAGTTAGAGCAACTACCCTTTAACACAAGAGCAGAGCAGGAAGCGGTTGCATGGACAAGTGCTGACGCAAGCTGCCTGCTCCGCCAGGGCTCAGAAACCCAGCCGTGTTTCAGGGACAACAGCGGCAACCCAAGGGCAACTGTTGCTGAGCTCCCAAAGGAAGAATTCTCAGTATTTTTATATCACTCAAAGGAATGGGAAGCAAAGGCCGCCTTCTGTAAATATAGTCCTGCGGGGTATGTTTGCACAGGCAAACGAGGCATATCTGTAACTCTAAGCTACCTAGCAACCAGAGTGCGTGCCGACGGCCCTGCCCGCTCGCAGCACGGCCGAGCAGAAGCCTCTGCCCCCGGCTCTTTCCTACTCTTGCTATAATTTCCCTGGCAGTGCTGAGCAGCCTTCCCCCAGACTTAGCCAGCTGAATATTATATTGCTTTATTTAATCCCTACAGAAACCTACGGGAGGAAACAAATGATTAAGCCCAAGTCTGCAGCAGAATATTTACCCCAAGTGCAGAATTTGACACACGACTACTTTTTGCAGTCTTCTCGCTCTGCCAAAAGTAGTTGTGCTTTCCTTGACAAATGCACCAGTGTGGTTGCTTCCAGTTCAGCTTTTTGTTTCATTCCACGGGGATCCCCTCTTGGATAAAGTGCACTTATATTTAGCAGGATGGGCTGACACGGGCATAGCCAGCTGTGGTTCCGTTCCTCGCTCAAAGCAGGTTCATCTTTGTAAGACAGAGTTGTTATATTCAGATGTTTGACTCTTATAAGAAACAGTGCAACTGGAGTTGTGTTCTACTACTCTGAGTGCCAGTCGCTTCTCAGGCTTCATGCAAGATTTATGCTCCAACCTTATTCTTTGTAAAATGAGACGCATCTTGGTTTTACTACTGTCTGTCAATTTTCATTTACCTTGATGCCTTTTTCTCCCATGGTGTCATCAGAAAGTTAACACAAAATATGGATTTGGCTTCTGTGCTTGAAGAACTGAGCTTCTGCAGTGCTTTGTGCTTTTCCATCATTTTCTTGTGTTGTGGGATTTGCTGCTTCAGCACAAGCATCTGTGTGTTTACCTTGTTTATTATTCTGGAGCGCATTAACTGAGCTTAAGCACAAGTACTGGCTTAAAAAATGGCAGTGTCGGAGTTTGTCCTTTATCTGAAAGATGGTTTATGCAAGCTTTCATTGCCTGTTTAATTTACACACCTTATTCAATGAAATCACTGAGGTCTGAGTAGTATCCAACTATTTATTAAGCTCTGAATTATTCCAAAGTTCATCCATGTGGCCTGGAAACTTGAGTAAATGTCTTTTCTTCCATACCACTCCCACACCTTTTCCAGGTGTTTCAAGTAAGACTGCGGAACGCTGGCTGTCAGCAGCTTGGAAGTGCTGTGGAGAGCCACGAGTCGGTCTAAGATAATGCAACTGCCACTCTCTTTCTCGTTAAACAGCCCAGGAAACTGTCAGTAATTAAAAATACCGAAGTTAACTAAATAGGGCTGTCTCTAAGAGTAGTGCTTCTGTTGGTGTTCTCAGCATCACTTCAGAAACAGGCTTCTCCTGGTGAAGTGATGTGTAATTGGGTTTTTTTTAAAGCCCGAGAAAACTGTGAAACTCCTTGCTTTTGCCACAGTGTAGAGACTCATCCTCTGATTAATGGGCTTTTGCAGGAATGCATTGGGCCATCCCTTACTAACAGAGAGATTAAACCAGGTCTGACCAGATGAAGATGAATGGGAAATGGGCTGCTTTTTGAAAATATAGTGGAAGATTCCCAGATCTTGTTAAATGCTGCCCACTCCTCATTAATCAGGCTGTTACCAGTGCTGGCGTAGCTGAGCACACTGGAATGGATCACTGCTTCTCCCACAGTGAGTCCCACCACGGCTCCCCTGGGGAGGGACGTGACTTCCAGCTGGAGGATGGTGATGCACAGCAGGAAGGGGGAGAGGAAGATGGTGACACCAAGCTGTTGCGCTGGGACCTTGCCTGGGCCCTCACTATGAGAAGGACATTGAGGGGCTGGAGCGCGTCCAGAGAAGGGAACGAGGCTGGGGAGGGGCTGGAGAACAACGAGTGTTACAAGGAGAGACTGAGGGAGTT
>VWPV01013000.1:0-12954 GCA_013389885.1 Geococcyx californianus
TACAGGGGCACAATCACATCCCTTCTTACGTGCCAGCAGGAGTGATCTCTGGCATGTGGTTACTTTCCAGTTCTTGTGGTCACGGGAACTTACCCCACATCCAGACCTGCTGGTGAAAACATATGCCTCCAAAAACAGACCGATATGCAGTGTCCTGTGGGGAAGAGAAAACTAACTGCAAGAAATGCATCTGAACGATACTTTCCGTGGTGGTGTGGTTGGGTTTTTTTTATTACATAAGAGGTTTTAAGGTCACACACGATAGTGTGCAAGTACTTTAACATTGTTTAGTAATCCAAATAATTCCCTCTCTCATCCTGGAAAATTTTGATATATCCTCTGCTGCTGCAACTGTGGCATTTTTTTATAAGTGGATATATACTCTCAATCCCTACTCCTGGCTGTGCTTTAAGGCTATTTCCTTGCGAAGAGCCCTCCGGAGGGGGAAGAGAGGCACTTGTGTAATTTGCACCCACTGGGATCTTATCCATAGAAGGTGGTAGATAATATAAAGGTATCTGAGTAGCGGAAACCTCTCCTTTTGTTATTTTAGGGAGCAACGGTTCTGTTTGGTCTTTTGCAAGTTAATAGAAGTTATTCCAGGCTATTATAGGGATGCTTGGCTGTGGAAGGAATGGAGCCACGAGCCTGCAGTATACCCTAGCAACAAAGAAGTCAGCAGCGTTCTGGGCAGCATTGATGAGAGCACGGCCAGGAAAAGGGAGGGAAGTGCTTATTGCCCTTTACTCATCCGTCTACCTCTGCCCCCTTGCCCCCAAGTGCAAGGCAGACCAGAGCAAGCTCAGTGACCAGGTTGCTCAGGGCTGGAGTACTCCTCTACGAGGAGAAGCTGAGGAACTGGGACTTCTCCAGCCTGGGGAGTTGGTGGCTTTGGGAAGAGCTAACAGCCTCCCCTGCAGCCCCGACTATGGGGGGACATGGTCTGGGTGACAGAGCTGGGCTGCCTGTGGTGGTGCACAGCAGGAGTGAGAGGCTTTGGGCAGAAGTTGAAATGAGAAGTTTCAGCTGGGTTTAAGGAAACCCTTTCTTACCCTGAGGTAAGGCGGTGGCATTGGGTCACCCGGAGAAGCTGTGTGGTTTCTGTTCGTAGAAGTTTTTGAGATGGATTGGATAAAGCCCTGAACGAGTTGGTCTGAGATCACAGCTGAGCCAGGTGTGAGCAGGAGGTGGGACTGAGACCTTGTGAGCTTCCCTCCTCCCTGGGTAATGCTGTGATCCAAAGTGGAGGTATTGGGAACTCCTGGAAAACTGGAATTGCATGGAATTAAGATATGCTTTAGTTGCTTCAGGGTTTTGAGAGGGAAAGCAGACAGACAGTAGAGCTGACTAAAGTATGGAACGTAGAGGGGTTTTTGATGGGTTTGGGTAGGCTTTTTGGTTTTGTTTGGTGGCTCCTGTGTGTTTAAGAAAAGTAGTAGTTTTCACTCTAAAAGAGCTAAGGACTGCGTGAGTCTTAACTTTCAGAAGATGCCACAGAGGTATTTCAAGGTGGGATAACTCAACAGCAAAGGTATTTAGCAACAAACAGCTACGTAACTCACCTCTGCCAACAGACAGCCAAAAGAAGAAAATCTTGATTTAAAAATTGAGTTGGTTTCACAACAGATATAGTGTAGTGTTTCTGATATGTTTGTGATGAGGTGACTAACGTGTTGCTCAAAACAATTGGATTTTAATCTTAGAGAGCATGATTGGGATGTATTTGAATTTATAAAATCGAAGTTACAGGCAAGACTTAGATTCTTTAGGCTTCTGGAATTTTTATTAAGATGCTGTTGAATGAGAAATATGATGTCTAAGAATGGTTTTAATTACTGTATATAGTGTTAATATAGTTAAATTAGCAAATAATTGCACTGCTATAATCAAAACCCAGTTATTGAAAACTTGTGTTCCAAATATTTATTCTAGCTTTTGACTGTGAAGTTATATTTATTTCCATTAGATGTTTTTATCTCTTGCCAGATTAAACTTATCTTGAGCTGTGAATGAAATGTTATGTCATTGTTTATATACTACAGCGTAGAAAACATTTTAAAAAACCACAGCATTTGCTTTTCTTTAACAAAAAAACCAACACTGTCCTGTTAGTGCAACTATGTTTTAAAGGTAAATGACATCTGATAGGACACTGGGACTTCATTCTGAATAAGTAGCTTCCTCAAATCTCA
Source organism: Geococcyx californianus (assembly GCA_013389885.1). Classification (NCBI taxonomy): domain Eukaryota; kingdom Metazoa; phylum Chordata; class Aves; order Cuculiformes; family Neomorphidae; genus Geococcyx; species Geococcyx californianus. The sequence continues at coordinate 2,193 of VWPV01013000.1, forward strand.
TTAATGTCCAACCGAGTGGTTTAGCACCCACAAAAGTGTTTTGTAGTGGCTGTAATGTAGAAAAACTTTTAGAAGGTGCTTTTGCCAAACAAACACCCTGAAAACTGGACAGATCCTCAGACCTCTCACCCCGGATGAGTTTGGATCTTTTGCTATAATAAATAGGAGGACTCAATAAGGAGATTTATCCATCTTAATATTCCTTGTAGAACTATGGCCTTGAAACGGACAATATGAAGAACCTGGTTCTCAAGCTGCGGGCATCATCCAACAACCTGCAAAACTACATCAGCACCCGTAGGAAAAGTTCGAATTATGATGGAAATACCTCTCGCAAGCCCCCCAATGAATTTCTTACTTCTGTGGTAGAGCTTATTGGTGCTGCTAAAGCCTTGCTTGCGTGGTTGGACAGGTAAGAGCAATATCTTTGTATTTTAATTTCCCTCTAAAATGAATTGTTTCTCCTTACAAGGTCAAGGTAGTTTCTAGATGCTCGGGAGTAAAGAGCTTTATTTCATTCACCTCTTGGTATTGTCAGAAGGCCTCTAGTGGACAAATTTAATCTGCTCTTGTGCTTCTGCTCTTGGTAAAACCGGTGAACCTGTTAACACTGCGTCCAAATGGGTGTTTATAAAAGCAGGATTTTTCCCATTTGGGGAAGGTGGCCAATTTTCAGGCTAGTTTCTCATGCATGTGGCATCCTTTTCTCCCCTTCTTACCTTCTAAGTTACTTGTCCTTGACAGATCTATTTCTACTAGAATTTTTGACACTTTGTCATGGCCTTAGCTCCATGATGTGAAAAACCAGTAATAGGAGAGTCTGTCTCTGCCTGTATTTATTTGGTTTTCCCTGACAAGAGCTGGAGTTGTTTTGTGGCAGCTGAAGCAAACAGACAACAGGAGCTGATTGGGTGCTGGCTGGGATGCCGGTCAGAATAACAGATGACTGTAAATTCTCAAGCCTCTTGCCAGCTTTCCTGAGAAGCAGGGTTAGGAGGAGAGCTGTGTGGACACTGCCTGCAAGGATACCTTTTATCCTGCAGTATCCCTACTCTCTAACAGGGAGTTGGTTCTGTATCCAGGCAGTGTCCTTTAAAAGCTTGTGCCTCTCACTTAGTCCTTTCCACTCCCCCTGTTAATGGCAGCTCACCCTAAATTTCTTTTGCAGCACATAGTTGGCAAACGACTGGCATGTCCACTTCCAAATCTGATGGGGTTTGTTCTGAACTCCCTTCTAGCCCTTTTTGGCGATCTAGATTGCCTGAGGGAGAGACTCTGTAGGTTCTTAAAGGTGTCCTGCCTATAATGATCCTTTTCCAAGGTTACATCTCATTTATGTGAAATGTGAAAATCTGGTTTCTTTTATAAGATTTAATTTTTTTCTCTTCAGTCTGAGTTTAGTAATGAGACTTAGAAAATAAAATTCCACTCGCTGGCAAACCAAGGGTATGATTTTTACAGCACAGTGTGATCTGCTTTGAGCATGCAGCTCAGAGAACTGTGGGTTGGAAAACGGACCCTTCCTTCTGGTTTTGCTCTCTGAACTTGCTTACCACAAGGCTAGACACGCAACAGCTTTGGACCAAGGATGGAATGAGACTGCAGGAAGGAATATTTATCTGGTAAAACTACGTCCTCATGCTTGTATGGATGTCAGAGCTGCAGCTTTTGCTCTCTCATGCTGCTCTTCACTGTTAACATAGGATGGGAGAAGACCAGCCCCTTGGATCTAAGTGGGATTTTCTCTTGTTACAGGACCCCATTTACAGGTATTGCTGACTTTTCATCAATGAAGAACAGAATCATTCAGCTCTGCTTGGATCTCACTACTACTGTGCAAAAGGTCAGCTGATTTCTTTTCCTCTTTGCTTTCCAAGTGGGAAGGAAGGGGAGTGTTTGGGCAAAGTAGTGTGCTCGCTCTGTGCAGAGTGCTAATGGGAAGGCAGACCCGGGAGTGAGAGCTTACTTCAAACTTGGAATGTCAGTTTTAGTTGTCAGTTTTTCTGAGGGTTTGTTTCCCCCCCTGAATTTCCAATTTTGCTGTTGCTGGTTGTATCTTAAGTGACTGTGGTTTAAAGGCTACACGTGTTTTCTTGAGCTTAAATGGAAGAGTTAGTCTTTTAAATAGTTGGTCTGCGTTTGAAGATTTTTCAAGTTCCAAACAACACCAAAGAACAAATATCAGTGCTAAACAAAAATATGACTCCATTAATTATTATACTCATGCTTGCAGACTGTTTATGTCCTGTCCCATACAGTGTGTTTTAGCCATCAGATGAGAAACGCTGCATGTAATGGAAGGAGCTGCCACCTTTATGATACAAATCAGGCTTCTGCCAGTAGTGAAACCCCAGTGGTTTTCCTCCCAACTTTCCATTTATGCAGCTGTGTGATGAGCACTCCCTGATAACTGCTAAAAGGATGTGTAGCAACTGTGGCAGTCCTGGCAAATGATGTAGTTTCACTCTCTGCAAAGAACCATAGAATCACTAGGTTGGAAGACACCTCTGAGATCAGAGTCCAACCATACCTGTCCCCTCACTAAACCCTGTCCCTAAGGAACTCATCCACCCGTATTTTAAACCCCTCCAGGGATGGCAACTCCACCCCCTCCCTGGGCAGCTGTGCCAGGGCCTGACCACCCTTTCAGGGAAGAAATTCTTCCCAATGTCCAGTCTGAACCTCCCCTGGTGCAACTTGTGGCCATTTCCTCTCGTCCCATCGCTGTCACTGGGGNTGCCCACGCTGGGGCTGACACAGGCCAAGGTGCCACTGGCCCTCTTGGCCACCTGGGCCACTGCTGGCTCACGTTCAGCCGCTGTCAGCCAGCACCCCCAGGTCCTTCTGTGGCAGGCAGCTCTCCAGCCACTCCTCCCCAAGCTGTAATGCTGTGGCAGGCAGCTCTCCAGCCACTCCTCCCCAAGCTGTAATGGTGCTCGGGGCTGTTGTGTCCCAAGTGCAGGACTCTGCCCTTGGCCTCGTTGAACCCCATCCCGTTGGTCTCAGCCCATGGATCCAGCCTGCCCAGACCCCTCTGCACAATCCTGCTTGTCTTACTGGTGTGACAGTGCCGCTGCCTTGGCTGTGAAGCACTGTGTGCACACTTCAGGCACTGCCAGGCTTGCTCGTAGCCGTTGGTCCATGGGCATCTATTTTTTTGGACTCTGGAGGGCTGCATGCTATGACATAGGTGATCCCCTCGCAGTTTTGAGGTGATGATGTCAAAAGAAAATATGTCCTGTGAGTTGTTGAGCTATGATGACACTCAAGGACTGTGAAGGGGTGATGTCTGGATGTTCTAAGTTCAAAGGCACGGGAGTCCGGCTTGCTGCTGGATGCCCTTCTTGTTTGGGCATTGCTTGTGCATTTGCAGTCAGTCAGTGATTCACAGCTACAGATTTGGAGGCTGTGAAGGAGAACAGTAAGCAGTTCCAGCAGCAGATGGTGCTCACCCAGGAGTGCTGCAGGAACTGAGAAATGAGGTTGCTGAACTGTGTTAATAAAACTCCTAAAAATGGCATCTAATCTGTCAGTTAAATCAGCCTCTGGTGGCAGGGGAATGGAAGATGGTGAATACAACCCTAGCTTTTTGAAAGTATCAGAGTACTTCTCTGCCAGCTTGAGCTGTAAAGAATGGGGCTGTTTGATTTGAGAAAAGGCATAAAGGGGGAAGAGTCAACACTATTTTGAACTGGGACAGTGCAGATGCATTAGAATGGTCTGGAGGAGTGCGCTGATGTGGAAAAGAGGTACAACTGAAATATTTAGATGAGTGTTTAGGCTTCAGAAATATTTCTTATTAGAGAATAGAGCATAGGAATAAATATTAATTTCTTGTAGTGGAGAGACCAGTGTGGCTCTTGTGTAACCAATACTGCTCTGAAATAATGGTAGAAGTGGGAGAATAATAGCAAAGTGGGAATGAAGTAAGATTTCAGTTTGCTTTAGTGACAGCTATATAGATATAAGGAATGGTTTTCTATTTCATAAAAGTTTATGGCAAACTTAAAGGTTAAGATTATAATCAGGGTTAACAGAAATTAAGAAGAGTAGAAGGACTTTGTAATATTCGGGCACTGGGTTGCATGTTGGTAGGTGATATTCACTATTGATTTGTGCAGGTGTATTTAGCAGAGGAAAAATTGTGCCGATGCACAATGATGGAGTCTAAATATTGTAACATTCAGGAAATGTCTCAAAGCTTTTGGTGACAGAATGTAAAAAGTGACACCTCGTTCCTTGGTGATCATCACAACAGTGAACAGGGTGTTAACTTGCTGTGAAAACATAATAGAGAACATAGCTGAACTGTTTTAAGTATCTCTGGTGTACCTGTATCTGGAGGACTATAGGGTTTTCTTTTTAATTTCTATACTTAAAAACACAGAATAGAGCTAGGAAGAAACAAAAGAAGTGTTTAAGATTGTAAGAAGTATGAAACAGCTTTAATTCACAGGTTCTGGATGCTTCTCTTGGACGTTGCCTGGTAGTTATGCAGGTTGAAATGTCAATGGCAAATATATTGGAATTTGAGTTTGCTTAAATGCTTGGGGTTTTTCTCTGTGTAGATATTGGAAATATTATTTCATTATTTATTTACTGTTTTAATTAACTTTTAAATCTGAGAATCCAGTGCTTTTCTTCAGTTTAGCTGTTCTTGCAGGAAAACAACACTGACGTCTCTAGTCTGTTACATTCTGTAGTCTGAACTTGTTTCGGTTCGGACTTTTGTACCTGGACGTTGTAAATAATGCTTTGTGTGCAGTCCCTCAGGGATGCTACTGGCAGCATAAGAAGGGATTTTTATTAATATACTATTTTGAACAACATGGTTTAGATTCATTTTGATGCCTGGGACAGAGGAGTGCTTGAGGTGGGGTGTATCTGTGTAAGGCAAGCTTATGTGCCTGGCTTTCAGAGTCTAGTTTTATCATGCAGGGTTCTGCTTTTCTGCAATAATCTACTGCTGTAATTGAATCTCACGTTCTTTTGGTTTTCAAGGTTTATTATTGCTTTCTACCAGGGCCAGAAAATAGTTGTTTAACAATACATTTGAGCCTTACTGGGTGAAACTAATCTGATTAATCCCTGCAGCACAAATAACTTCATTTCAGTTCAAGGCTGAAGTGACAGTTTTGCAGTGTTTTTGGAGGTGTGTTAAATTAAAGTTATTTTTTAATTTTGCTTTAGGACTGCACTGTGGCTGACATGGAAGATAAAGTTCAAACTGTAGTAAGTATGTATTTCTGTTGAAACTCAGCTGCCTGCATTCACATTTTTTGGGTGACTCCTACGCTGACAACAGCTTTCAGTCCCAGACATATAAGTGTATCATGCAAGGGAACACAGTTATGGACCATTTTGTGAATATTCTTCATTGTAGAGGGAATCAATGAACCTTGAACAGACAGGTAATATGTGTAATAGTCAAGTATTCCTTGAAGTTCCATTGCACAGCTATTTTTTTACAAGAGAATTTAGACCTCAGATTTCCAAGAGGAGGGGCAGTACTACAGCGTGATTGTGGGCTAAATAAATTCTGCCTGTGATGTGCATTTAATGCCTTAATAAGCAGACACTATGCCTTATTAAACTTCATGGAAGAACTGCCCTGCTACCTAAGTGAAGTTCAGTCTCTGATTATGCTTGAGCTTGAAAGATCTGAATTTTTAGGGTTGTTTGAAGCAGCCTTGTGACCAAAAGAGGAGAGTAATGGAATGCTTTTTATATTTTGTAACTGTTAATCATCGCTTCCTGCTTTTGACATGAACCAGGCTGTGCTCTTTGATAAGGCCTTCCGCTAGCTCATAGATGCTTAGGAATTTAGTAGCACAATAACTAAAAATAATTTTGCCTGTAAATAATGAGACCACGTAAAAGGGAGGTTTTTTGCATCTTTCTTTTTCCATTTGTGCACACCCACTCTGTGAGGAGGTATTGTTGTTCAGAGTTCCCTTGTTTGAGCAGTTCCTCACATTCACACTTAAGCATTGTTTTGATTTATTTTATTGCTGCTCTATAAATCTGATGTGAAACAAAACAAACGGTTGGAAGTATTGTTTCCAGGGACCATTGTAATCCAATGTCTTCCTTTAGCACAGCCGCCCCCACCCTGTCATTGCTTTGAAAGGTTCAAACCTCTTGTGGAAGGTGGCTTAGCTTGCTGATTCCCAGATTGTGTATAACTACTGTAGTGTCTACTAATCCTCCTTCCCCTCTCCTTTTGAGCTTTCGTAGCCTACTTCAGATTTCAGCGATGCTTCAGTTAATGTCAAGACCCAGAACATATACTGGGGCATTAGCAAAATTTGTGAGTGTAGGGACAGCACAGATTTGTTTGACTCTGTTTTTTCCCCCCCTTGTCATGAATTAGCTATTCTGCTACCTAAGTTCTACAAGATAAAGCTGTTCTGCCTCTGACTTTCCTGAGCCACACATGGTCAGAATTTGCCTGTAGTTATGATTGTTGGCTTAGGACCAGCTGTATTTGGGTCAAGAGGAACTCTGAACCATGCCTGTGCAAGCGTTCTGGAAGAGGTCAGCTCAGAGGTAGTGGAGAGAAGTTATGCTGAAATGCTTAAATCCTGCCTTGTACTGTAGAGCTTGACGTAGATAAGTCAAGTCAGTGGGCTGGCACTTCATTTATTTTGACACATGGCCAATTTTGTTCTTGTAGCAGAAAGAGAGAGCAATCTGAAAAACAGTCGGTTGTTCCCAGAACAGTTTTTTTGGGTTTTTTGATGGGTTATGTTTTGGTTAAAGTAAACAAAAACCAAACCCGTGTTTTCCCTGTTTTGTGTTTATTTTTTTAAGCATGTGTTGGCATCTGTTAGTGATGATAAGATGGCACTAATGGAAACTGGTTGTTTGTACTAGGTTACAGTAGGAAGATTAAGTTGCTGTAGAATAGATCTGTACAAATGGAAGATTCAATGCTTTATTAGTAGACCAAATTTTAGAACTGATTTCCTTTCCATTTTTGAAAACCAAAAGAGGAGGAAGCCAGGAGATAAGTTTTGTAATTGTTCTCATTGTAGGCCAAGACTTTGAATGGCATTTGTGATAAAGCCATCCGATCCACCACAGATCCATTGATGAGCCAGTGTGCGTGTCTGGAGGAGGTTCATTTAACCAACATTAAACCTGGAGAAGGCCTGGTAAGGACTCATTCTGGATGTCCCCCAGAATGTTTAATAGGTAGTCTTGTGAGCCACTGCATGTGCATGTTTAGCAAGATATTTCAAAACCATTAATATCCCATGGGGAACAGAAAGAATCATGGGGAGGAACTGAAGTGGCTGCTAGGGATGGGTATCGCAGTATCGTAAGGTTGGAATAGACCTTTGAGATCATGGAGTCCAACCTATGGCCCAACACCTACACCTGAATGTTAATAGGTTTGATCCCAGATATAACTTTTGATGGTGCAGTGTTGCAGATTTGTGTCTTAACCAGGGTGTTAAGGCATTACAGATGCTTGTGAAATGAGATGGTTTTTTTTTTATGGGTTGCCTTAATTTCAGCTCTTTTGGGTGAGGGAACGAGAAGGTGATGAGAAATGGTGTTTGTTTCTGAAAGACATATTTTTATGTGTGTTTATAGCAAGATTGTGAAGAATATGAGGATTTAAGTTTGTTATGAGGAATATGAGAAATCCTTTTAAATGTTCAGTGGTTGTGTAATATTACTAAACCTAGTCGGTTCAGTGGAGGCTGCTTAGCTGAGTGCTGGTTATCAGAAACCGAGTTTGAAATCTTGGAACGGACATGCCAGAATGAGTTGGAGGGAATTCAGATTCGTAAGTGCATTTGTGTTCCCCCCAGCCCCAAGGCGGAAGAGATGAACACTTTTAGAGGAAACTTCCCAGTCTTACTGTGCTATAGAGTTTTGCCTAGGCCACTGGGTTTGAGTCAGTCATGCGGTCTTGAAATTACAAGGACCTCTCTGTTAACGCACAAACCACCATGGAGCAGAGTCAGTGTAGCTTGGACTAAGAAATGGGGAGGTAGGTGAACACAATTGGAGAGCAACAGGCAAATGTGTAAGAGTATTGGCTGGAGAGGAAGGGGCAAAAGAAAATAAATCTGTTTTGCCTCATACTCCTAAGCAAGCCTGGCAACCTCAGGCAGATAAGCTGTCTGTGCTTGCCCAGCACTGTCCAGTTCTGTACGGCTCTGCTTCCAGCAGATGTAGGCAGGAAAAGTAGACGTATATTGTTCATAAGTTATGCAACTAAAGTGCTACTCTCCTCTTGTGGGGAAATCTTTGCAATTATTAGTTACTAGCCTGTTGGTGATTTTTTTTAAATTTTGTATTCATGTGGTCAACACCCTCTTTATTTGAGTTTGTCCTTGCATTCTTACTCAACGTTGGCATGGACAGCCACAAATAGTGAGTTCTACCAGAGTTTTTATTCCTTATGACAGCACTGTGGTTACAAGTGAATTTGTGTATTGACTTGCTGAGAGAAATTATAAAAGAACATGTAGGTAACCTAGGTGTGCTTTGTATGGAGAGAGCTGGTGGCCATCTGGTATAACCTGTAATTCTCCAGTGCAGACCAGGCAGTAAGGAAATGAAGTTCTGATGAAGGCTGAAGACCAACCAGGCAGCAATATGAGTGCTTGGTATTACCAACCAGACAGTGTTTCTGAATTGCCTTCCATATATTAGATGTTTTAAGTCATTATAAATATAATTAATTACAGTAAAAGCTATGTTTGGAGATACTTAGGATGTTGTGGTATTAGACTGCACACTTTTATAAGGAAATTGTGAATTGTTCAATGTCTTTAAGGATGTTTTGAGTCTGTTGCAAACAGTCGTTTATTTAGTTAAGTTACCCATTTTCTTTGCCTTTAAACTTGTTTTTCATTTTCTACTTACATTTAGGGAATGTACATCAAATCAACTTATGATGGATTACATGTAATTACTGGAACTACGGAAAATGTAAGTGAAATGAATGTAGATTAACTCAGGCTACCTGACAGTAGCTTTGAGTTTGACTTTTTTACTGCTTTTTCTAATTTTACATACTGCTTTCATATTACTGCTTTGGATACTGTCTGTTGCATCATTTCTTTATTCACATTTCATAAATACTTTGTTGCACGTTTCACTGTTACTCTAATTAAACCAGTTTCTGCAGTGAGTTAGTTCAAACACGTGGCGTTAAAATAATTGGTTTAATAAGTTACTGTATCTGCTGTTCTGAGTGCTTATGGTATCTTGCTTAACAAAAGCCTTGCACATATTTGCTCTCTGCTGGCAAAGGCAATCTCAGTAATAAGTAATGCAATCAGTGAGCTGTTCAGCGGCAAAATTACCTTGCAGAATAAAAAGACTATGAAAAACTAAGACTTTAAGAGCAGTCTGCTGGAGGGAAATGGTTGGCTTGACAGGCAGCTGTATTTTTTTTGCTGCAGATGGTTGGTTGTTCTATTCTTAAATGAAACTCTGTAGCTGAGACTTTATTAAAGGCTTCTGGGCAGGGCTTGCAGTGGACCTGTGGCCAGCAGCTGAGGATGGGGGTGATGCTGTGGTGCTGTCAGATGTGCTGCTCAACAAGAGCAGTGGCTGAAAGAAAAAGGAGAGCGGTTGAACTTGGCTTTTGCAGCAATGCCTTTTCTTGTGAATAGGAAAGAACCAGTGGTTCTAGTTGTACCCTTGCCAAGTCCAGAGGCCAGGGAGGAGTGGGCGGAAACTGCTTGCAGTTCGGAGTGAAAATGCAAAGCTTTTGTAGCTTTTATGTTGTTGCCCTGACATAACTGTGTATGGGGTATGAAACATGGATGGGGCCACTTTGACAGCAAATTAATCTGTTAAATGCGAAAGAATGCAGCATTGACTGTCACCAAGCTCCACGTACGTCTCATTTTGGAGGCAGAGGTGGGCCTGTGTTTCTTCTGTAGCTTTGAGTGTTGAGCTAAACTTGCACTCTTTTATGTTTGTCCTTTGGGGAAGCTCCTTCCTTTGGAGCAACAAAGCTTGAAGTGACAGAAAGGTGCAAACAACCGGTGTGTTTCTAGTAGCACAGGATTAGGCTGGGTCTTAGCTCAGTTTTCTTGCTAGATTCAGAATGCTGTCTTAATAGCTGTTCTCAGAAGCCAATATCACAGTATCATAAGGTTGGAAAAGACCTCTGAGATCATCGACTCCAACCTATGACCCAACACCTACACCTCCTCCTACTTGTCAACTACACCATGGCACTAAGAGCCTCATCCAGTCTCTCCTTAAACACCTCTAGGGATGGTGACTCCACCACCTCCCCGGGCAGCGCATTCCAATGGCCAGTCACCCTCTCAGTGAAGAACTTCTTCCTAATGTCAAGCCTAAACCTCCCCTGGCGAAGCCTGAGACCGTGTCCTCTTGTTCTGTTGCCAGTCACCTGAGAGAAGAGACCAATGTATTGGAATGCAGTGGAACTGCACCCCAAAATCAACAGTACTTTACATTGGAAGGACTGGCAAAGTCCATCAGTTAGCCCAGAGGATTCCTGAGTTGTGCCATCCTCTTGACTTCCTGCATCACACCGGCCTAGATCTAAACTTTGCTCTTTCCTTCATTCTCACAATGCAATTGCAGTGTCTGCTGAGCAGCTGGCACTTGTAGGAATCCTCTGCAAGTGTTCCCCTCCCTTCTCCAGACAGGTTTTTGGTAGCCCAAAGGACAGCTTGAAATGAGCTCTGGTTTTCACCAGCTTTGACCAGCATTTTTTCATGATCTTGGTTGACTCACACGCAGCCTTCCGCAGAGG
>VWPV01013003.1:8544-25459 GCA_013389885.1 Geococcyx californianus
TTTTAAAAAAAAAAAAAAAAAAAAAAAAAAGAGAGAGAAATAAATAAATAAAAAGGAGCATGTGAGATACACATCTATCTTTAATGAAAGATGGATGCGTTTAGCAGTCTGGAATGCATGGGCAGCTGTCTGATTGCATGGGCCTGTTATCCGAACGACAGCATTTTCACTTAAAAAAAGGCTCCAGGAACACTTACAAAACCTGGGCTCTGAGGAGGCAAAACGATATCACACTTTCAGTTTTCACACTGGATGCTATTTGGAAGTCATGCATTTTTTTCATTGCGTTAAACAGACCCTGAACCTGGTGTATCTGCTCCAGGGAAATTTTTAAATGAATACATGTGTTATCCCGTGGAGAAGAGCAGATTGAACTTCTAACGCTACAAGTCTCCCAGCACATGCCAACGTCTCCCCTCGCAGCCCGGGCAGTGCAGACTATTCCACAGCACCTCTGGAGACTTGCAGTGAAAATGGCTAAAATCAGAGGTGATGAAGCAAAGCATTTTGCAGGCTTTGCTGTTTTATTTGGGCAAACAAAAGAATGTTTCCTTGTACAGAAGAGCACAGTATCCTATGTAACAATTTCCCTGAGAGAGACACAAGGGAGATAAAGGTCCCTCCTTTATTCTGAACCAGCCAGAGCAACTTTCAGGATCCGAATTGCCATGGTTCTGCACTGCCGCTTTCAGGCAAGAGAATTTGGAGTTTAAAGGTTTGAAACAGAAAAGCGAACAACAGTTATTCCCCTGGCTGCAGGCAAAAAATGCTTTCTGGATCAGAGAGGTGGGTGCTCCAGGTCTGAGGCTCAATTAAGGTTCCTGCAGCAGACAGGGTAAACAATTGTGGAGAAGACAGCACAAAGAATGAAAAGAAGCAAGGCAAACCCCTTGTTAAATAGGACAGACAGGAACCAGGGCGCCTGACTTCTTCTGGCAGAGTTGCATATTCTTCCTCTTACGAAGGATAACTCGTGTGTATTAAGAGTATCAGGGCAAGCTGAGGCCAGTCTATACCTGTAGCCACAACTGTGACAAACTTGGATCCAAAATGACCATCTGGAGAGAGGCGACAGATGTTGGGCTGCTGGTTCTGAAAGTTTCCAGCTGTGATGCACTCTTCTGCGCTTAGATAATACGTGTCCTGAGGGAAGAGCAGAAATGTCAATTAAAAGCACAATGTGGTATAGCTCAGACCTATCTCCCTGGTCTGCAGCCAAGGCAAGCTACCAACACCCCAGTAAAACACGCTTTCATAGAAAGTCGCTGCAGATACCGGGAAAAGAATGTGAAATGTCAGCTCTGCAGCCCTGAGCCTGCCTCTCACCAGAAGGACTCTCCCACTTCTGGTTCCACCCACCTTTACACACCTTTTTCACCCTGGGTTTCGTTTTCCAAATAGGGATATCATTGATGCGAGAACTACAGGAAGCCGAGAAGGTCGAAGTCTGAGCCACATATATGTCAGAGCCCAGCCCGTAAGAACATCCTCTGACTGAGTCACTGTTGCTCACCGAGTTTGCACCTCGCACAACCCCTTTCCCTCCACTTTTACTAAATTTTCTTAAGCCACGAGCACCACTTTCTTACAGCAGTGCGGTTGAAGGACTGCAGGCGGCTTTGCATGCCAACCAGCTCCAAATTCCTAATGGTGCTCTTTCAGCTCAAGCTCCTTTTCCTTTGGAACCATCTGAAAAAGACACATTTCACAAGAATTCCAGTCCCAGCGTCACCTCCAGCCCTATGCTGCCCTGGCTCAGAATCCCGCTTGGCACAGCCGGTGTGTATGTGATTACACAAACCCTCAGTACCAGCAGCTGTAATTAGCTGCACACTTGAATCTCACCTTGTTTCTGCTGTAGCGAACAGTCCCTTTCCGTGTGTCTTCAGAGACCAGATCAGTAAATATCCAGCCAACCTATAAATAAGTGTTAGGGAGAACATTGCTTTAAAAGAAAAAATAACCCAAACCAGAAGAGAGCTTATACATTTTCTCCTAGCAGGACACGATGTTCTTGGCTCCTCGCACGGCCCTGCTGTATGCTGCCTCAAGGAAATGGCTCTCCCAGCTGTGCTGGGCTCATTTGAATCCGATTTCCAGGAGCAGCATGCCAGCTGGCCGGCCAGGGGCACCTGCAGCTTTATGTTTCACTATGGAATATTTTTTCATGGAAAGATCTGGAGGCTGCGAGAGGCCTCACAGCCGCTGCCACCTCCCACCCACAGCAAAAAGCATTTCCTATTGAGCATTCAGAGCAAAGCAGCATCGGGAGCGCCAGCGGATGACAAAGCAGCTCACATGATCTCATTTTGAAGCTCACAGTCACTAGTTAAGATAAAGCTCATATGTTCCCACTGGAGTATGATTCATTCCAAATCAGAGTCTGCTCCAATCCAAAAAATACATTCCTGCTTTCTGCATTGTTTGCACATACGAGTGTAGATGTGTACACACACACCGCTGCGTGAACCCGTGCTAAAAACAGCTCGGATCAGCCCCTCGTGACCAGCTCCCACTGCAATTAACCCTTCAGAGGAAGAACTGCTGATTCAGGTTCCTAGCAGAGCCCAGACAGACATAAATCCGCAACCAGTGGTAAGTTACAGGTTAAGTCACATTGATTAAAAATATCTGATGTGAGAAGCAAAGGAAAAACATGGAAATAAATAACGCACACAGAAGCTTTGCTTCAGACACTGGCAAAAAACTAAAGATCTTATCTTCAGAGAACAAAAGCCCTCACCACAGATGTTTATAGTCTACTGTACGAGCCTCTTCTGATTTGTGTTTTCTTTAGCAAGTCAAATCTTGTTTGTGTACATCTCATTCCTGGCATTCACACAATACCAAAAGCCTACCCTAACCGGAAAATATCAAGACAGGTTTGAGAGATGTCAGCAAACCATCGGATCCCAATACCTATACATCCTGATTAGATAACTGTCAGGCCATGGGCACGAGGACAAGAGAGAAGTGAGGCTCAGCTGCTGGGGACCTGCACCTCTAAACCAAGGGACAGATGACCTCAGCACAGCTGGCCTAAGCAACACCAAGAGACAGGACTCCATAGGGGAAAATAAAAACCAGCAGGAGCCTCTGCTCCTAGAAGCAGAGCACTGATTCTGTCAAACGGCAGAACAAACTCAGAAGGCAACTCCAGCTACATCTGTGCCAAATTAGCACTCGCTGAGGAGATGCTACAAGAAACAGCTCCTGTCTGAGGAGAAATAAGGGGAAAATCGTGTTTCTGCTTCTTTGCTACTCCCTTTGATGTCATTCGTGATAGAGGACTGCCGACTTTAGCAGCACAGCCCTGCTAGATGTGTGTGCTCAGGAAAATGCTCTTGTTTTGGTTTTCATGTCTAAAAGCCTAAGAGCCACCGACATTCAAGCTAAATTTCAGGTATGCTCAAACGGTCTGGAATAACCGTGTGGGGCTGAAGAGAACTGCTGACGATTTTCTTCATTGCCATACAGACATGCACGAGATACAAAAACATCCTAACCTTTCTCAGTCCCAGCTTTGCAGCGATCTCATCCACAACCTCAGCTTTTGGATCTTCCAGGATCTCCAGGCTGTTCTGTGTACCAATCTGCAGCAAAGAAAAACTCGTTAGTGAGACAGAATGGGAAAAAACACAGTACACTTTGTCTTTGTCAGGAGTGAAGCAAAGGATGGAAGCAGAGGTCTGGGTTTCCCCCTTTGGAATTACCACTGACCAGTTTCACCCCAGAGACCGCCTCCATTCACAAATCCATCCTGTTGGAGCTCTCCAGCTACGTTTGTAAACTACGTTGGGGTTTATGAATGAAAGACAGAGCATTTACACACAGGCCACTGCTGTTTCTGAGCACTTTGGAAAAGGCAAGGGATTATATAATTTTTCCAAAGCTCTGTGTTCAACCTGCCAGTTTCGTATCGCTGTTTTGTTTGTTTGAATCTTTGAGCAGCAGAGAGGCAGAAATCCAGTGAATCTGAGCCCACACTCAGGCCTTCCCCCAAGCTCTGGAGAACACAGGTCCATCTGGGTGTGTTTCAGAGGGAAGCTCTCATGCGGGGAGATGCCGTGTCCAGCAGCACAGAAGGCACTGCTTGCCAGGAGAGCAAAAGCTTCCTTTCTTTCACCGTGCATGACTAGAAGTGCACAAACTTCCAAAGTGGTGGGCTATCAGCAATGCTGAAACAATGGAGAGCACAGCTCTGACCATGTCAGAAAGAACGGGAAGAACTCATAAGTCTTGCAATTCTCCTCTCACACACATACGGCCCCCAAGATCCATGTGTTCTCATCCACTGACAAAGCTGTTGCATTTTGCTCTAGCAACCCTGCAGGAATCACCCAGAGGAAGATAACATATGACCCACCACGACATGTTTGTATACATCATGTCTACACTTGGTTTTGATCAGCAGCGAAGAAGCCAGTAGGCAAACTCAGCTTCAAGCTGAGCCTTGTGTTGTGGGCAGAGTGGCTTTTCCTTCTTCATTTTCAGCTCTACGACACCAAATTCAGCCGTTGGGCTCCAGGGAGGCCAGGTTTACTGACGGCAGCCACTCGGTGGTAATAAGCACAGTGCTGCGCGGTGCCGTGCCCCATCTAGTGGGGACGCTCCACTGCATGAAATCTCATCCGTGGACTCCAGATAAGGCAGCAGGCTTCGCTATTGTCTAACTAAGCTGCTTAAATTTTCCCACAGACCTGATAAGAAACTGAAGGAAGGGCTGCAACTTTTTTTCCTAGTATGGAATTTGTTTTCAAGCTGTTCCATACCATAACCTTGGAAATCCAGTGAAACACGTAAAAGGAAACGCACTATTCTGAAGTCTCTCTAGCTTTAAATCATCGGAGTACAGAGTGATGAAAAAGAAAATATAAAAATAACAAAAAGCAAATCTGGGTTTTAAAATCCTTTCAATGGCAAAACCACACAAAGACACAGAATCATGGAATGGTTTCTGTTGGAAGGGACCTTAATGCCCATCCAGTTCCAAACCCCTGACATGGGCAGGGACACCTCCCACTGGATCAGGGGGCTACAAGTCTCATCCAACCTGGCCTGGAACACCTCCAGGGATGGGGCAGCCACAGCCTCTCTGGGCAACCTGGGCCAGGGCCTCCTTACCCTTACGTTTCTTCCTGATATCTCATCTAAATGTCCCCTCTTTCAGTTTAAAACCATCCCCCTCTCTTCCTATCCCTGCAATCCCTGATTAAGAGCCCCTCCCCAGCTTAATAAATCAACATAAACCACATCATCTTTTTCATGGGACCATTTTCCTTACAGAGTTGTAGTTAGAAATACTGCATGAGGTTTCGCAAACAAGAAAGCATTTCTGTGTCCCGCAATTATCTTTACCTGTCAGCACTGAGGCCAGGACACCCAGCTTTTACCTGTGGGGGTTCGTAGATGGCAGCAACCTCCGCCCGGATCCCTAGAGGGATGTCTTTGTGCTCTGTGTACCGGCCATACAGATACCCAAGATGTTGGTTTCCTGTCTTCCTCCAGAAGTCTAGGAAGCGATCTGCAATTGTGTGGTTCTCAAACATGATGTTGTCAACATGCCTGTATTTCTGTTTGACAAAGTTCAAGTGTCAGGCCATCCTTGGCTAGGTCTGTTCAGTTTTGCCTATTGCCAACGTCTTCCCAGATGCCTGGGACGTGCACTACCCCGATACACCTGAGTCTGGGAAAAGCAGGGCCTGGGAATGCTAGGTGGTTCCCTCCCTCCCTGCTCTGCTGCAGCCTCCCCCTTCAGCCCCACTCCCCTGCCCAGCAAGCAGAACCCACCATTGCCTGGAGTAGGGAAGCGCTGAGCACCCCCAGCACGCCGTTCGCTTGGGTTCTCTACTAGAGCCCCCACCCAGACTGAAAAAAGAAACTGAAGTTTAAGAGGAAAAAAGAAACAGTGGGTGGCCTTTTGCATCCCATGAGGAAAAGGAGTGGAGATTCATTGCTAGTGGTGCCAGCTCAGATGTCCTCCACATTAAGAGGAAACTGCTGAACCAGATACATTTTGGAGTCCTTTTGTGCAAGGACTGAAGACCTTAACAGCCGTTTCCCTGAGAGCTGCCAATACATACTGGCTTCTTGCTCCAAGCTGGCTGGTCTTGAAGTCATCTCTCCAAAAATAAAAGTCAATTCCCTTCTCAGCTTTAAGCACAAGGGCTCCTGCGAGCTCCATCTCACCTGTCTATTGAGAGTGATGGCACTTGGCTGACACTTTGTGCAAATGCCTTCTGGCCAAGGAGGGTGCCCTTCACAGCCCGATTTGATCTTGCAGCTGATGTTTTCCAGGGCAACAAATTTTCCCCTGCAAGAAGGAAAAGAGAAGACTGCTGTTACTGCAGTAAATGCTTCTGGGTCCCAAAAATAGCAAGTGGCTAGAAATATCATAGAATCATCGAATAGTTTGGGTTGGAAGGGACCTTAAAGATAGTCCAGTTCCAACCCCTTGCCATGGGGGACTTCAAGGACACAGGGCAGAGGAGACAGTGGCACCAATGCTTTACATCCTCAGAGGATCTCAAAGTGGCCTGCAAAATGCCCACAGATGCTCCACTCCTGCAGTCCCCAAGTAACCTCTGCTTTCCACTTAGCGAAGGAGGTCAAGAGGCCAACAAGTGCTCCCCGAGCCAGCTCCTAAGCAGATATTCAAGCAACAGCGGAGACAGAAAACTCACAGGACCCTACTTAAATAATTTACAGAGCATGTGGGAAGTAATACATTATACTGCCAGGGCAAATTAGAGGTCCTTTTATGTGTGCAAGGCTTCCTGCAAAGGGAAGTTCCTTTCAAATGGAAGCATCACAGACTTGAGCTGCATCTCACAAAGACATTAAAAAAATCCCAACGGCATTTGGGAACAGGAGGGAGAAGGTTACAACTCTGTGTAACTTCTTTAAAGGAGCTGCATTCCAGAATGCAGTGGGTTCCAACATCACAGAATGGGACTTCAAATTCTTTGTTGAACACTTGCGCCACAGTGAGGCATAAAGAAACAAATACTCCTTTCAGCACTTTCCCTCTGCTCAGCACTTATCCAGCCTGTGTCACCACAGCATCCTCCACTCCATCGCAGGGCAGGGAGCCTTATTTTCCAGTTAGCGGGTGGTGAACCACAGCACCATGGTAAGAAAGGGTTTCACCAAGAACACACAGAACATGGGATAGAGCAGAATCATGCCCAGAAGAACGTTAGGCTCGCCTTTCCATCCTGTTCATGTTTGTAGGAAGAAAAGCCATTGGTGAATAAAAGCTCTCCAGGTCCACCACAATCTCAAGTGCCTCTCCACGAGGTTTGAGACGCAGGCTTGGAGCCTGGTATAACTGGGGAACCCCATTCCTTCCATCTGGCCCTCCCCTCCATCAGGTGTGTTTCCTGGAAGCAACTACATTGCCGTACCAATAATAATAATAATAAAAACAACCAAAGAAAAAGCCACATTTAATTTTTTCCCTGCATTCTTTTCTTTCTTAATGTGCTGTCTCCTCCTCAGTTTGCCATTCAATAGTTGTATCCCAACACCACTCCGGTGAGATCTGTCCGTACAAGGATTTGCATTTTAAAAAAGAAGCTACAACCAGATTCCCTTAAACACAGAGATTTTTCTTACTTGTCTGCCCCTCCGGTCAGCTTCCTGATGTAGGCATGGAAGGACATGTGCTTCACAGGAGGTTCCAGGTGGTTTAAATAATCCTCATCAAAAGGCTGCCAAAAACATCAGGCAAAGAAAAGCCAGGTCAGACACCTGTCTGATAACACACGGATCACTAAACAAATGGATGTTCAGGAGTCAATCCCACCGGATCTCAATGTGGAAACAATCAAGAAAATTTAGGCTCATTTTCAAGGCAGCTACTACTGGGATAGAAACAGTGGGACTTTATAATGGCAAGTTTATTATGGCCTCCTACTTCTATAACAGATTGGCTCCACAAATCAGAATGAGCCTCAAATGCAAAACCCTTTTTCCTTTCAATTTTCAACAACAAACAAAAAGCCCAGCTGCTTAAACAAGGCCACGGAACCTTCAGAGCACCTGGCAAGGAAGCAGGGGTACAGCCATCCTGGCACGCAGCAACTTTCGAGGGATTGCTGCTTCATGCTATAAATTGCAAATTGCATGGCTCAGTACACTTGCAGGCATTACCAACTCTGCCTTCAACCGAGTAATACGGGGTTAAACTGGGAAGTGCTGCGATCCCAGAGAGGGGACAAACCAAGAAGATCCAAGCAAGAACAGAGAGGGAGGAAAACTGGAGCTTTTCTAAAGCACTTTCTGTTAAACTCATTACTGCAGAAAAACAGAGCATTAACTCGAATAAAACCAGGGTCACCAAGGCCTAGAGCTTTAGTGA
This sequence comes from Geococcyx californianus, assembly GCA_013389885.1. Lineage (NCBI taxonomy): Eukaryota > Metazoa > Chordata > Aves > Cuculiformes > Neomorphidae > Geococcyx > Geococcyx californianus. The sequence goes on from VWPV01013003.1 coordinate 16,907, forward strand.
ACCTGGCTGTGAGCCGGCACCTTTGACAGTGCATGGCCGGATTCTGACCCAGAGCTGACATCTCTACAGCAGGAAGTGCTCCAAGGAAAAGCGTTCACACTGGAAGAAACCAAATCCAAGAGGATGTGATTTTGGGTGACTTTGTAGGGCACCTTCTTGGGGCTCTTACCTCTAGTGGGACACAATGCACGCATTTACCCAAGGGTCCATGGCGGCATCTGTGCAAAGAGAAAGAGAAGTAGCACTGAATTTTACTTAATAATGGAAAAGCTGGATTTAAGTTGCTTCAGAGGAACATTTTTGGTGTGGAATCTATGCAAACATATGGCTTTGAGCAACTCCACCCACCAGGGAACACTGCAGAGGGGTCACCACGAGATAATTTCATACAGAGATAGCAACAGCTTTGGGTTAAAACTCAGAGTCCCGGGTCGAAACGAAACTCCCCAAATGCCTGCATCGCTGGGAAGCGGCTTTGCTCTCTGAACAGCCACACGAAGCCACGTCAGGTCACAGCTTCTCAAGTTTTACAACCCCGCATTGGGGTTCTCTTTCAATTCAAAGAATTTTAAATCAACGTCACGGGGTTGGCCTGTGCGGTTTTAACAAAAAGACAACCAAAACATTCATCCTTTATCAGTCACCAGAGGATGGTCTGGAACAAACAGGGAAGCATGTGTTTATCGGAGAGATAAAGACCTGCTGGGTAAAGTTACAAAACGGAGAGGAAAACATCTCCTTTTGAGGCGATCGCTTTAAAAAACCCAAACCAACAGAAATTCCACCCCCTCATCTCTGCCCCAGCACTAGGTCAGTGCTAGTTTTCAAAGGAAGGCCTCTAGAGAGGAGCATGGATGTTGGCTCCAGTAAGGACAAAATGGATGGGATCCAGTTGCAGCACTGCTTTTAACAAAGTATTGTGGCAGATAATGTACATAAATGACCACTAAAGGCTGCTAATGCACTCAGCCCAGAGCCAGCATCCCTTCGTGTTTAGATTGATATGCACTCACAAACACGGGAACAAGCCCAGACACACTCCTTTTCTCATAAATATCCACTACTAAGCTCTGGCTCCCTGCTAAGGACAATACCTTCATTTATTCTTGTGAAAAATGCGGTCAAGTTAAAGACAATGTTTTTGCCATGGAGTGGTGGGTTTTGCCTTTATTGTTTCAATAATGTGACGTTTCCCTCATTTATCACCAGCCTGAAAAGGTTAGATAGGATTTCCCACATAAAGGCTGCGTCTCTCCAAACTTCCTTGCTGCTGTGGTGCTAAAGATAAACCACATGGAAGACAGCACAACGGAGAAGGGCCAGCGATTCTGTTTGAGAAAGAATTCCTGGTTGTCTTTACAATCTTCACTCAAGGCCTTTCAGGAGTTACATTGCAAAGGGACCCAGCCCCACGCCAACAACCGGCACAGACATAAGGCTGCGAGCCAACAGGCATGATGAGCAATAAAACCTGACCATCCAGACAGAGGACATTTTAGCAGCATCAGTGCAGATTTATGGTGGTATTAACTCACCATTGTATTAGTACTTTTCTGAAAAATACCAGCTGCTTTGTTCACCTAAGCCTCTTGCAGTGAAGGGCTTTGGCAAGGCTGGAATTTGCTGCATTTCTGTGAGCTAAATGGACCCACAGGTTTCACAGAAAGGTTAGAAAGGCATGGCATGGAAAGGAATCATAGAATGGTTTGGGTTGGAAGGGACATCAAAGCCCATCCAGTTCCAATCCCCCTGCCAAGGGCAAGGACACCTCCCACTGGATCAGGAGGCTAAAAGCCCCATCCAACCTGGCCTTGAACACCTCCAGGGATAGGGCAGCCACAGCTTCTCTGGGCAACCTGTGCCAGGGTCTCCCCTCCCTCACAGGAAAAATTTCTTCCCGATATCTCACCTAAATCTCCCCTTTTTCAGCTTAAAACTGTTCCTGCTTATCCTATCCCTGCACTCCCTGATCAAGAGCCCCTCCCCAGCTTTCCTGTAGGCAAAGAAGCCAAACACTAAGCAGGCAGAGACCGAGGCCCCACTTCCACCTCTCTGCCATCGGATGCTTCCACTCATTCCCTTCACTGTTGTGTTTTTCCTTTAGGAGGAGCGGCTGGTTCCGAAGACACAGAAGTGCTCCTGCTTGGGACACCCAGGGTGAGGTGCCACACGCAGCCATCCCAGTGCCAAAGACAGCAATGCAGGGCTGTGTTTGCTCTGCCCAAGCAGGGAGAGACTGCATGGTAGCCAGAGAAGGCAACAGAGAACAGGTCTCTGCTCTGGTATAGGAGCTGTTTGTGATTTAGAAAATTAATCCCACTATGATGCTCACCCACTGAGGCAGCAGCTCTGACTGAAAGCACATTTCCCAGTTCACAACTTTCCTGCAAGATGGAGACCTGGCCGTGCCACCCTGAGAGCCCGTCACCTTGGGGCCATGCGGAACAGGAGCTACTGCAGACAGTGGGGCTCTGATGATTGAGCAATATGCCCCACCGTGAGCATAACCTAGTATTGCAACACAGCATCGGCCGCCAGGGCATCCCAGGGAAGAATTCAGAGTATTTGTTTTAATCTAGAGAATTCCAAATGTTTTAGGAGCACAAAATATGTGGCCACAAATCCCATAGCAGGGGCCACCTTGATCTGAACAATACATGATCTGAATGAGTCCTTCCTGGCAAAGACCCTGGGATTTTGGTATCTGCTTCCTTCCTCGGCTCACCAGAGCACAATTTAAACTTCCAGGACAATGGCAAGGGCTATTTTCCCTTGTGAATGTTTCAAAGGCAGCGAGGGATAGAGCAGTGGCTCAGAGGGCAGTTCCCAGAGCACACTTCCTGGCCGCTGGTTTCAGACAAGACGTTACAAGCCCTGGTGAGGCACAGGCATGTCAGCAGAAACAAAATCCACCTGTACTTACAGCTGTTGGTCTCGATTTCGGTAAATCTTCCCATCCTGTTTGCTGAGATACTGGTCAATCTCATCTTCCACCACCTGTGGGGCCCCCACGGGCCGTAAGCCCTGGGAGACAGAGGTGTCCATGGTCTCTGAGGAGGTGGAGGAGCCAGCTGGGCTTGAGGGGTAGAGAAATAACATATCGCCATGTCTGTGGGTGTGGAAAAAACACACAGGCATCAGTAGTTGCTTCAGGGTAGCGAACCTCCCAGAGCATGTAATTTATCACAAACTGTACACAGACAAGCAAACGTGGCAGCCCGAAGCCATTCCATCAGCCACCTCTTTCTGCTGCTTCGATCCTTTGCACAACAAATGCAAATCTCTTCATTAGACTGAGGGAAAAAGATGAAGAAAAAAGTGAAAGGAGCCTGTAGAAAGAAACAGAAGCTCCAATAGGGAAAAGGAACAGAGAGGGTCCATCATTTCACAGCCTTCCCAAGGCAGCTGCCGGCCCTGACACACTGAAGAGACAAGTTGCATGTGGTGGTAACAGCTCTTGTATTTTTAGTCAGTTTAACATCACTTCTGACATGAACAAAATGAAGACTTTCCCAACCAAACGTGAAGTTTGGCACCTTTGAACACCCTGGGTGCTTGGAGACAGAAGGCAGCAACCCTGGCTTTGGCACAGGGGACCCTCAGACTCTGGCATCGATGCAGAAAAACAGGACTGAGTGAGTGAAAGCAGGGATGAGGGAGCTTGCTGCAGGCTGTAAAAGATCAAACAGAAGGCCTTTGCTGCCTCACCACAAGGGCAGCGCAAGGAGTGACCTAAGAATTGTCTGCCACAGCCTTGCGTGTAGTCATTTTGATCACCCCCACCTCGGCACCTCAATCAAGCTCACCTCCTCATTAGCTGGTGAGTGACAGCAGAAAGCTGAGGACTGCTGTAACACGACCCTGCCCGCCGCTGCCCAGCTTGGAGGGAAGAGCCCAGGCAAGCTCAGGGGGGAGGCAGCCTGTCATACAAAGCCCCCCTTCACACACAGTGCTCTGTCAGGACTCACTTGATTTTCAATAAGTTGAGGGATTTGTTTTGTGATGCTGTGATCTCTCCTGTTCGGTTTCTATTGGTGTAGACAGAAAACCCATTATTCCTGAAACCAAATTCTTTTGCAACCTGAAAGAGAGAGTAGAATGACGAGGTTTAAGATATCTCACAGTCCTGGCTGGACGCTGAAAGCTGTTCAGAGCAAGCACTAAGCCCAGGGAACTTCTACTGTGAAGCTTTAGCTGAACTCATTTGCATTTCTAGGAGTGCAGGATAACTGGGAAAAGCAGAAACATAAAGTAACACAAGTAATTTCTTTAAAAAAGTGACTTATAAGGAATGTGTCTCTCACACAACACAAATACAGTATTCTACCTAAATTCAGGCAAGTGCTGCCATGACTACAGGAGGAAATTCCCCTCTCCACTATCCCAGTTCTCTCTCCAGCCTTGCCAGCTCACACCAACCAAACCATTCTCATCACCCTGTGATCAGGATTCCTTGGTCCAGATTTTCACCTCTGAGGATCTCAGCTCCACTCTCACCTACCAGTTGTTACATGAGTTCTGCTCAGGCTCTTCCTGCTGTTCTTCTTTGTCTTTCCCCATTTGCCTCTGTTCTCCCAGTGGAACTCACCCTCACAATAACCACCTCTAAGTTCCTAGGCAGGTTTTTTCCTTGCTTGTCCTCCCACCGGTTCAGTTTAAGGCTGCTTTACTCTTAATCAGTCAAATGCTTCTTCAAAGCACTAGCAATTTTCACATTTGGCTATTTAAAACCAGAATCAGTTTAGAAGCGGTGTTACAAGTTTCTCTGGATGACAAATTCTCCCTAAATTCTTAAGTTCATAGGCTTATTTTGATTTAATACATCATGCTGTGGAGACAGCAACTGTGCAAAGGATAGACTCACAAGCCACAAACACAACTGTCAGACGAGCAGAGGCATGGAAAGCAGTTTCTCTGCTGTTGTCTTGTCTTCATTGGGATGTGCAGCAGTATGGGATCTGCCATTGGAATGGCAACAGGGCTTCCCAGTAGCTCACCTCCTCCCTCATGCCTGCTAAAGTTACATGTTGGCTCTTAAGACTACAGATTTCATAGAATCCTAGAATGGTTTGGGTTGAAATGGACCTTAAAGCCCAGGCAGTTCCACCTCTCTGCCATGGGCTGGGACACCTCCCACTGGATCAGAGTTTCCAAGCCCCATCCAACCTGGCCTTGAACACCTCCAGGGATGGGGCAGCCACCACTTCTCTGGATAACCTGTGCCAGGGCCTCCCCACCCTCAAAGGAAAACATTTCTTCCTGATATCTCATCTAAATCTCCCCTCTTTCAGCCTAAAACCGGTTCCCCCCTCCTATGCCTGTAATCCCTGATAAAGAGTCCTTTCCTCAGCTTCCCAGCTTAATAAATCAACACATCTTAGTAAATCACAACATCTTTGTCATGGGACCATTTTTCTTACAGAGCTGCAGCTGGAAATACTGCATGAGGTTTTGCAAACAAGAAAGTGTCTACTGGATCAGGTTGCTCAAAGCCTCATTCATCCATTTTTTTCCACAACACTTAAACAAAGGCTTGAGTTGGTTCCTAATTCAACCCTAACCCAAACACACCTGGGAGCTGCCTTTTAGTGCTCTTCCCTAAAACATGCTACGGAAGACAGAGAAGATTCCCAAGGCACACATCACTCCAAAATGTGATTTCCTACACATCTGCAGCTTCTCTGGAGTCATCACAGAGGAGATCCAAGTTAACTGCTAACACAGAAGCTGCAATCTGATGCCTTTTTAATTACAGCTCTCGCTAAATCGGAAATCCACCATATGGATTAGTATCTCAGTGCTAAAATCCACAGCTATCGAAACGCACAGATCTTGGTTGGTAAAATCTGCAATTTTTCTCTCTCAAGTAAGATCAACATTAGAAAAGAAACCCAAATGTTCTCTGTGTTCAGCTCAGCAAGTGGATATCATTCCCCCCAGACCAACAGGCAGCTTCAATGAGCACTGATGCTCTTGTTCCGATGGTGACTGGTTGCAAGCGCGATTGTTCCATGCTGCCTCGGGTAACATGAGCTCTGGAAACCCAGCAGCTTGTTTTGCACAGAGATTCTGAAAGCAAGGCTTTTTCCCTGGGGTGAGGCTACTCAGAGGCTGCAGTGGCCAATTCTGACCCAGCTCTGAAATCAGTCAGAATTTTCACTTGGAGAGGCAGAGATTGCTGTCATAGTCTGGGCCCAAGCTCCCAACAAAGTGAATGACTCAAACAGCAGCAGGTTTCAGTCTACTCCCCTTTCCCCTAGCAGGGGGAAAGGAAACCCAGCTGACCAAAAGAATGGTTCTTCAGGCACAGGAACATGAAGCACTTCTCTTATGAAGCAAAGAAACCCTAATCTGAGGGTTCCAGGTTACAGTGGAGCTCCTGGAGGGAAGGAAAAGGGGAACTGCTCACTCTTCAATTACAGACTTTAAACATTGAGCATCCCAGCAGAGAATAAGCTACAGCTCAACTCCAAACTTGACAACTCCAATACTCAGTGTGTTGTCATCCCAGGGTGGAATTCTTTCCCAAGAGACACCTGGAAGCTCTCACATCACCTTAAGAACTCAACTTAACTCCTCCCTTGCTCTCTCCAGAAAACCAGCAGCACACAAAGCACATTCACGCAACATTCGAAGTGCAAATAAAGCAGCTGAGTTTCAATTGAATCATGTCTGAAGAGGCTCTTAGCAGGCTTTGACCACCAAACAGCTTTCCTGTGCAGTTCTCTGCTTCCCCAGCTGCCATTCCTGTGAAGCAACACTAACAATGCGTCCTCCCCTAGGAAAGCCCCCACCCTGGGAAACTCAAACTAAAAATACGAGTAAGTTTTCCTCTTTAAATTTATTATTTTCCCTCTGGAACAGCAGAAAACTGGTTTTGGCTACACCAATAAAAATGCCTTTCCCACTACACACGGTGATCCTTGCTGCACTTTTGCCAAGCGAGGGGAAGCACGGTTTCCTCCCTGAGAGAGAGCAGCTGCACAGGCCGAGCTGCAGGTGCCCTGCCTCATCCTGCAGGCAGGTAGGGAAGGCACAGGGACACTCAGGATACCTTCTTGAGGAACGTCGCCACTGTTTCTCGCTTTGTGGCCGTGATACGCTTCACTCCATCCGGCGACTGCACACGGATTATCTGTGGGGTAGAGAGGACAGACAGCACGAATCAGTGACAGGGTCCAGAGCATGCACTGAGGCTTCCTGCATACAATGCAGACCACCTCCAGCTCTCCTTCATGGCTTTATCACTGCTCTTCATAAAGCACTGCAAATCCACGTGGAAGCGATCTGCCCTCGGTTGGCAGCACCAGCCAGACATGGCTTGGCAAGAAGTTGGCACCAAGGAAAATACTAACACTGCTTTTCCTTTGTCAGAGTTCTGACCTCAGAGGCAGAATTAAACTTTCAGGAGTGTGAATCAGAGCTTCCACAGGAGTGATTTATTCAGTACCCGCACGCAAACACTGGCCTAACTGGTGCTAATGGGCACCTGCGCTGTTGTTGTGTCTCAGCCCACATGACTGACGTGCAGCTTCCACCACTAACAAAAAGATGAGGAGAAGAGCCACGGGGCTCAGGCTGTTACTGAGAAACACCAAACAGAAATATTTGTTGCAGCCTGGAGTCAGAGATGGGAAAAACTTGCAACTTTTGGGGGGAAGAGGCTGGGATAAATCTTCCCACGTTGACAGGGAAATAGCAAGTGTAAGCATCAGCATCCTCCTGCTGCCAAGAACTAGAGGCACAACTCCAGTTGCTCCGAAGAGCCCCATCACCTGCTGATCTGTAATGCAGGGCCACAGGATGGCAGCATACGTGCTGAAAGCAGGGACACGGGAGGACAGGGGAGGCTGTAGTGTCCTGGTATCACCTCGCACTCCCCTTCTCCCAGTTTCCAGTGAGACCCCTTTTTCCCCCTCCCAACTTCCAATGAGCCCCCTTTTCACTCTAATGAGTCTCTTTCCCTCTCCCAACTTCCAGTGAGCCCCCTTTTCCCTCTAATGAGCTCCTTTGCATTCCCCCAATTTCCAGTGAGCTCCTTTCACTCTTCCAACTCCCATAGAGAGCTCTCTGGACTCGAATGAGAGCCCCTTTCCCTCTCTCAACTTCCAGCAAGCCCCCTTTCACTCTCCCAAACTCCAGCCCGGTCTGACGGCCGCGGGAGTCCCTGCCGGCCCCGAGCAGCCCCTCTCCGGTCGGAATCGGGCACCCTTCCCCGAGACATACACGCCAGGGCGGCGCGGGGCCGCAGCCTCAGCCCTCCCCATGCTCCGCGGGGGCTCTACTTTGGGGCAAACCCACGGGTTATCCGCCCATTGCCCCGCTCCGGGAAAGGGGGTGCCCGGTGCGGGCCGCACGTCCCGGGCCCCGCAGGAATCTGCTGCCTCATCGCCCCGCCCCCCGCCTGCCCGCACTCACGATGGTCTCGGCCATAGTAGCTGTTCCGCGGGCCGGGGCTCGCCCGGCTCTCGCCGCCCTGCTCTCGTCTCCCTGCCCAGCCCGGCCCGTTCCGCTCCGGCCCCGCTGCCGCCTCCCGGCCCGGCCCCGCTGCTC